>JBAMJV010003284.1:42500-122645 GCA_037951105.1 Echinarachnius parma
GAATTTATTAGGAATTTACATAATTCATCATCACTACTGCACTCACTGACTGATTTCACTCTGCAGCAAAATGCTCTGTCAGAATCAAATTCACCAAATTCAGTTCGATGTGAAATCGCCGAAAAATTGTCCGTAAAAGTGAGAATTATAAAAGGACTGTATACATTTCCATTCCCAAACTTAGTAATATCAAACCACTTACCATATAATTTACGAAACTGCCAACATGTATTTACTACGGAACAGATAATTTACAAAACAAAGCATTTTCCATCTTTTTCATGATCACTTTCGCGAGTTTTTACTTCGATAGAAACTATGTAAACAAGCATTGTGACATCACAGCTGTGCAAATACCGCGCAACAAAAAGTGACATCGCAATATATGTTGCGATACGCAGTTTCTGCACGGTCGTGGATGTTTGTTGAAACTAATAAATAGTCACGTGACAGGATTTAACCAATCACATTACTGAATTTACCGGAGCCGTTTTATAACATATTTTGGCTACCTGAAAGAAAAGCTTACTGGTGAATCCTTACATGATTGCTAAAATGTTGGTCTGTTAATCTTCTTTCAGTGCAAATGTTGAGAGATGGATTCTGTTGTAACCCACAAAGATCTTGATGATGATGATCAGACCTGTAGCCGGGGGGTGGGGTAGTGTTGGGTGCATACACACCCCCCCCCCCCCCCCCCCCCCAATTCAGAAAGGTCCACTTTTTGTAGGTCTCGGGTCCACTTTTATATTGGTCTCAGGTCAACCTTTTATCGGTCTCAACCATCTAAACCACTACTCTAGTGGTCTTGGATGGACCCCCCCCCCCCCCCCCCCACCCCTGCTTACACAACGCAACCAGTGGTCTCGGTCTTGGCAACGTTCAGTCTCGGTCCCGTTTTTTAGCTCATCCGGCCCGAAGGGCCCGATGAGCTTATGCCATGGCGTGGCGTCCGTCGTCCGTCCGTCCTTCCGTCCTTCCGTCCGTCCGTCCGTCCGTCCGTCCGTCCGTCCACAGTTTTCAAAATGCTTCTTCTTCGTTATTTTTCAACCGATTTTGATTCTGATTGTTTCATATGATAGGGCTAGGAGGGGGATTTAAAACTTCTGCACAGAATCGTGAAATTCATTATATATGCTAATTTATGCTAATTTATTCGAAATCACAAAAAATGCTTCTTCTCTTTCATTTCTTGACCGATTTTGATTTGGTTTGCTTTATCTGGTAGAGCTAACTTTGGTACACTAAACTTCTACACAGAATTTTGAAATTTTTCTCCATTAATTAATTATGGTAATTTATGCAAATTTATTCCAAAAATAAAAAAAAATGCTTCTTCTCCTTCATTTCTCGACCGATTTTGATTTGGTTTGCTTTATCTGGTAGAGCTAACTTTGGTACACTAAAATTCTACACAGAATTTTGAAATTTTTCTCCATTAATTAATTATGGTAATTTTTTATTTATTTATTTATTTATTTATTTATTTATTTATTTATTTATTTTTATTATTAATTTTATTTTTTTTTTTATTTTTTTTTTTTTAAATATATTTTTTTTTAAATATATTTTTTTTAATTTTAATTTTTTATTTTTATTTTTTTTATTTTTTTTTTTTTTTTCCCATGTCCCTTCTGGGGCGTCAAATTTATATTTTTTTCACTCTAATTTTGTTTAAATTAATTTTTATGTCCCTTCCAGGGCATCACGTTTTTATTTTTTGACCAGTTGAAAAGTGTACCACATGAAATTTGCGATATTTGATGTTGCGAGATGCCGGATGAGCGCTACGTCATTGACGTTCTGGTTTAAATTATGCACCCCCCCTCCTTTGAAAAATCCTGGCTACGGGCCTGATGATGATGATGGCTATTTTCTCTCAACATGTCTGGTTAAATTAATTACAAGACTTTATTGTCCATTTCTGCAGCACATACATCGCACCAGGAAACAACGACAGTGATAGTGACCCGTGCTGGCCTGGAGTCGATATCTCTAGGATGAATGCCTACAGGATATATCTGGTAAATATCCTAATTTTTTGATTTATAATCAACTCAATGATGATAATGATGATGATGACGACGACAATGACGATTATAATGGTGATGATGATGATGTTATGATGGTGATGGTGATGGTGGTGGTGGTGATGATGACAGTAATGTTGATCTTGATGATGATGTTGATGATGACGACAACAACGATGATGATAATGATTGTTGATGACAATGGTGATGAGGACAAATAATCACATAATATTTCTGTGCAGGAAAGTTTATCAGTATAGGTATTTGGAATAATTTGTAAACTAAAGATCACAATACAAATATTAACCTAACATTTCCCTCTGTCATTTTCAACCTCCATCAGTATTATTATGACCAGACTTGACATTTCTTACATTACAATAAATTATCGGATGTGAGAAATTCACAATGACAACGGCTGTATCTGACAGCTGAAAATTTAAGAGGTCATTCTATTTGTATTATGACCAAAGTTACAAAACTATTCTCCTTAATTGATGCATGCAGGTTTGCTTTTTTTTTTTCTTTTTTTTTTTTTCTTTTTTCATTACTTGCTTGTTTTTGTTAATTTCTGATTGTTTGTCTTGTTCCCCCAGGCTGTCTTTGGAGTGTGTCTAGGATCATTTGTTTTCTTCAATGTTCAGAAGACTAAATACCTTCAGATAGCCACTACAATCATGAGATGGGCAGGTATGTATCATGCATTCTAAGATGGCACGTATTTCACCAAAAAAAAATTGTTTAAAAATGCCATATAATTAGGGTTAAAATTGACAAAAAATTGTTGTTGTAAGCAATAGAAAACAAATTATTTGAATATACATAAATGGCAATATTTCAGCATATGTATGTATTACATTTTCGTAGCCAACACTTTTGATTGACATATACTGTCACTAAAGAAAATAAGAGTTGTCCTTTAGAAAGCAAAAAAATATGTGCCTGATAATAGGGAGTAACAGTGAGCACTAAAGATTCACTTATTTCAGGGGGCCTTGTAATGAGATATGATGAAATAATGATGTTTGCTTCGTTTTTGTCCAGATAACTTTTGTTTATTTAAAGGGTACCACCACCCAAAAATAATATTCTTATTATAGAAAGGTACCATCTTTAGTATTCCATTCCTTCAACAAGTTCACAAAAATATGTTTTCAGAAAAAAATATATAATTGGAAAACGCATCACCATTCTCAACCATGCGTTCATGCGGTCTGAATTGCGTAGACTATATGCGTGCAGAGCCAGAGCGCACTGTGCAGAGCGAATGAATCATCCGGGAATCTATTGACGTACGCGTGAAAGCATTGGCGCACTCGCAAATGCTTGGCCCGTATGGAACCAGGAAATAGCAGTGGTTCCGTAAGTGGTGGAAATTAATTGCTTTGTTTATGAATTACACAACCCTTTGCGAAATATTGGGTATCTATTTGATATCACAAAACGGTACCAAAACATATAATAATGTGTTGTCCTTTGCCTGGTGGTCCCCTTTAATATAAGTATCCTACTGTAACTTTGCTAACATGATTTTTACTTTCTTTTCCCACCAGCTTTCCTAACCATGATCTTCGCAGCATTTATCTACGTTTTCAAGGGCAAGAGCAAAGCACACCCTGTCGCCGTCGGGAGCTTTGAGAGCATCCCAAACTTCTTTGGCGTCTGCGTCTACGCATTCATGTGCCACCACTCCTTGCCTTCGCTCGTGACGCCGGTCTTCCCGAAAAATCGCATCGTTGCGTACCTTTTCGGGGACTACGTCCTCATCCTAATCTTCTACCTCCTCCTGTCCGTCAGCGCGACCCTGACGTTTGACCGGGATGACATCCAGGACATCTACACGCTGAATTTCTTCGGGACGGGAAGCACCATCGTGCTCCCGATCGTGCCACTGCAGTACTTTGTCGCGCTCTTCCCCGTCGTCACGCTCAGCACCAACTTCCCGATCATCGGCATCACGCTGCGCAACAACCTGATGGCTCTCCTGCTGCAGGAGAACCGCGCCTACCACTGGACGATCCGTCGCCTCTTCTTCCCGATCGCCGTGCTCGTGCCCCCACTCATCGTTGCCTTCGTCACCACCAACGTCACGTTCCTCGTCGGTATCACGGGCTCATACGCCGGGGCGGGCATCCAGTACCTCATACCCGTCTTTCTCGTGTACTACGGCCGCAAGCGCACAGAGAGGACAATGGGTAAGCGGTGGGTCGCCCACCAGCACATGTCGCCGTTTAAGCACAGGATATGGCTGGTCCTTATCCTGGTCTGGGCGGTGCTGTGCATAGGGTTCGTAACGGTGGACCACATCCTATCTGGAGCATAAAGATGAGGAAGTCCCCAGGAACTCGAAAACAATGACCTGCATTAAAAAAGGCTACAAATTTGAATGAGTTGAAAGTGCAAGTTGGGCAACAGCGTATGTTGCAGTTCAATTTTGCTGGTGCTGACCATGGTTTAAGCGATGCTCCGGATAGGTTTTATCATGGTGGACCACATCCTATCTGGTGCATAAAGATGAGGAAGTCCTCAGTAACTTGAAAATAACGACGCACATAGAAAAGTCTACAAATTTGAATTAGTTGCAAGTGCTGGGGTACTAAGATGGCCAGCAACCCATGTTGCAGTTCACATATTTTTGCAGGTGATGGTCTTGGTTTCAAAAATGCTCTGCACAGGGTGGACCAAATCCTTTCTGAGTAAAAGAAATAAGGAAGTCTCCAAGATATGGACAAAAGTACATCATAATGATGCATTTAAACCATGATTTAATATGTGAATTCCAGCCCTTAGGTTTGAGACAGCTCACTCAGTACTAAATTGTGAAATTCTCAGAGACTTGAGTTCCATCTCATCGACTTATATCATGTTCATGTAATTGTGAAGTATTCTTGGCTGTAAATGTGTTTGAATAATCTAGACTTGTTATTTTTGTTTAAAGGCATAGATCAGAGCTGAGGACTGAAAATTCAAACCACGCAGTTAACCTAAATACAATGGAACCTTGTTATAACGAGGAACCATGAATATGAATATCACACTGTTAATCAGATACTTATCTTTTCAAATCAGGGTTGTAACAAGAGCTTACATGTATATAAGAAATAATAACCTTGTTATATGAGGTTTTAAACATTCAGTCTTTGATGACCACCAGAGAGATACAAAAAAGTTGGTTTTGTAGACAGGGTTTCGTACATGCTAAATCCTTATCCTTACATGGAGTCATTATATTCAATTATATTCACTAACTCATTGCACTCACTTTGTACACGGTTTTCGTGGTCTCGTGGATAATTTAACATCTGAACACTTCAATCGTAAATATCTTTTTAACGAAAGGGAAATTTGAAAAACCAAAACCTGTCCCATGCTTTTATTGTTAATATGAATACAAGGTATGAGGGACCCGCTAAAATTCCAATTGGATTTTGAGGATTTGGACAAAGTTACTAAGTCCCTTTAATACATGAAACCAAAATTCAAGCAAGGAGACTCAAATATTTTGATAACAGTAGTTTGACTTATATATTTACAACTATTAGATGTGGTAACTTTGTACAGATTGTGGTCAGATATGTTTCTGGTCCTAAAGAAACATGTTTCATAAGAATTAGAACTGTTGTCAATTGTTAATGAAAGTTTTAGTAATTTGCCCTTTTATTGGTCAAGCTTTTAGCAATCATAGATTTAGCAAATATGCTGTCTAATACGCAAATCAGTTTGTGATGATTTTCTCTAAACATTACCGAAGTGATGTAAACAAACTAAAATGTTCATACTTTTTATAACTAGCTTCGGGACATTTTAATACATCAAGTGCATGTTCAAATGCGAAGATGTTTTACTGGTAAAAGGATTCTTGCATCGTGGTTAAATATTTAAGTGATATTTTCTGTGCTTTGTAATATGGATCGTAACCATAGTTTCTTTTTAATATTATGTCGCATTTTGTAATCTAATTTTAAATTTGTTGTAGCATGGTGGTTTCTTTTAATTAATGCCTTATCATGATGCCTTGGAATGCTGTAATTATACGCTTTCCCTTTGTATATTAGGTGTTTTTTTTTTTTTTATTCCCTTGCAGCGATTTGTGCTACTTTAACTTGTATTTTGCCAGAAGCCTTACTGCAGTATAAAGCTTCATTTGTCCAGCATTTAAAACAAATCATTGTGTGTGATTAGCTGATTTGTCTTACTTGACTTAAGCCGTCCACACCATCGCTGGGATGTGTGATGGCTTCTGCTTCATGACAGCTTGCCAAGCCTTCCGGTCTTCTGTCAGTCTTTTGGCCTTGGCCAGGGAGTCAAGGTGTCTGTTGTTGCAGTCTGCCTGATTTAGTTGGCCTATATATGGTCAGGCTTAAAACTATTGGGTAACCCATTTCCCAAGGGAACTTAGAGGATTGCACAAATCTAGTAGGGAACATGGTAGGTGCATCTGCCTTTGCATTTAAAGAGAGAAGATTTGTTTATTTTTGTTTGCATTCTCCTTTATAGACCCCACCAGTATTGTCTGGATCTGAATAGATTGCAGTATACTATGTCTACATATCCTGTATCCTCTTATTCAGTTCATCTAGGCCCTGTGATTATTAAGATTCATGATTAATCATATGATTAATCAATTGATTGTACGATCACTTATTGATTGTACAATTAAAGATATTTTTGAGTAATCATGAATCTTTATGTTTCGAGGTCCTGGTAATACAAGGTTTGAATTTTATTACGCCTCCGCCAACGAAGTGGCCAGAGGCATTATGTTTTCGGGTTGTCCGTCCGTACGTCCGTCCGTCCCGTTCTCGTTCTCGCGATATCTCAAGACAATGATCTGATTAGATTTTAGGAGTCATGAGGTCAAAGGTCAAGGTCACAGGACTCAATATATGTGCAAAAATGCCTTGTTCTCGCGATATCTCAAGAACCGGGTGACGGATCAATTTCAAACTTGGTATGAGTGTACACATTGGGGTGGCAATAATCCGATTAGATTTGAGGGGTCATGAGGTCAAAGGTAAAGGTCACATGACTCAATATATATGCAAAAATGGCTTGTAATGGCAACATTTCAAGAACTAAGTGTCAGATTTCAATCAAACATAGTACCTGAATGTTTCTTAGGGAGCCAATGTGCCATCAAAGTTTGGGGTCATATGGTCAAGGTCACAGGACTTGAAACATATGACAAATATACAAACAATCAATTCAGTGCACGTTAATTTGGGCTTGATATTAAAATCGCGTGATAGTGGATGCATAATCCATTAATTAGTTATGTATTATTTGTCATTTGATGACAGTTGTCACTTTATATTGCATATATATCTGTTTCATAGGTATCCAAGTATGTGTGCAATAATTGTAGGCCCCTTGTTTATTAGATGCAGCTCGTGTATCTGCATGCATTGATATTGAATTGAATTGAATTATTCCCATTTATTTATTTTATTGCCTACTTTAATAGATTCCAGTATAAATATTATAATTTGTTTTATAACATTGTTTTTAACTTAAATAATTAATTCAGGATGAAGAGTATAAGGTTTTCATTACTGTAAGCATTGTTATTTTTCGCGCGATTAATATTACGCGCTGGGCGATACAAAAACACATTCACAGGTTTAAAATTTCGTGGCTGAACAAGTGTTCACACGCATTGCAAATCGTGCATTTATATTCGCTGGTTTTAATATTCGCGGAAGCCGACTTCAGCGCGAAATCCGCGAACATTACCACGTTTACAGTATATCATACTCGTATGATGTAAATGTAATATTGAAAGGGTCATTGCATCGCCATTGCTTGCAATATTTTGTATGAAATAATGAAAATACTATATAATCATTGCCTGGAATTAGGGTTACACTAAACTGTGTCACAGTATTTATGTGATGAATGTCAAACATTGTGATTAACATTTCAATACCCGTATGTTTGGTCATCACAACAACAACAAATATGCACACATTGAATTCTTTATGAATGGAATGGAAGAAGAAGTAAAATTATGTTTCTCAAAGACAGATCTTTATTAACAATATAATTTACCAATCATGCATATAAATCTGTATTCATATTCCAATACTATTTACAAGCATTTCTTATACAGTAAAATGGACATTTAGACAAAAGTTATTTACAGTTTGTAAACTAATGCATACATACAATTTGTTTGAGCTAATAGTAATTGTATCATACATCTTGCCAGCTATTTATGCTAGCTTTAAGTTTGTTACTTTGAAATGTAAATATGTAACCCCGCAATTCTCTCTTCCTTTTGCTTTGTTATTATGTGAGATAAGTTTTGTTTGTTTTTGTAGAAAAATGTGTGCCTGAAAATAATGATGTAAAGCATAGTACCTTACACTGTCTATCTTGTGCACTGTTTAGAGGTGCATTATTTCCTTTGGTCATAATAACAAGTGTTGTTTAAGCCTAGACAACTCCATTAGGATTATTATACTCGGCAGTTATATAAAAGCCCTACAGGCTAACTGATACCCGACCAAGTACCCATTTATACTCCCGGGGCCTGTTTCATGAAAAGTACACAACCTTGGTATAACTTTGCAAATTACTGCAACATGTGTTGCATGAAAGCGTCTTTGCTATTATACTTCCAACCTTGTCCTCTGTGATTGGAACAAACGCCATCTGTATTTCAGTAGATCAGTCACAGTCACATGACCGCTAAGAGCCAAGGTAGAGAGCAGCACTATGGATTAATGTCTTGCTGATGGACATCCATGTTAGGGCATGAATTGGTTTCTTCTCGAGGCCTTAGTACTATGTTCAGTAATTATGTTTTTATACCCACTCTTGTATCATTCCAATTATTAATTTATCATACTCTCAAAAATCTGCACACATCATAATGCTGTACCAGGGCTTGCCCTTTATAGCGGTGACCCGAGCTATAACGCACCAATAGCCATCATAGATTTAATTTGGCAACTAGAATGAATCTGTCTCTACAACACACAAGTCTATGTCTATGGTATTCCATCTGATGTGTAATTATGTGTTCCCATAAAATGAGATACATGCCTTTGAATTTTGTGTGTGAATATGAATAATATTATAATATAATATAATTTTAAAAATGACAAAATATGGTCTCTGCCACCAGTGAAAAAATACACCATGGATGCTCTGCGCTATTAGTTCCCCAAAATGCAAAAGACAGCCCCCAAAGAAAGGATTATGTAATTATGTGCGACATAGAAGATTCACCGAGCAGTGCCTGTTCCAGGTTTTATTCATGTATCATTTTGAATATTTGTTTAATTATCCAAGTCAATTTCTGTGGCTGTAGAAAATAGATAGAGTAACTCTACTTAACTCGTAATTAATAGATATAATTCACTCAATCAAGAGTTTGTATATTAAATAAAGTAGATAGTTTTTATTTTAAATCAGGGTGCTTGTTATGAAATTTGGACTGCAATCATGTATTTATATGAATGATAATACCAATCAGATATTTTGTACTATATATTTTAAACATACAATAAACTGAACTATATTGCATATTGCATTACTACCGCTTTGGAATTGTGTGCCTCATTGAACAGAATGTGTTTGTGTGAAAAATGGATGTTAATCAATGGTGCAAAGGCAGCGGACAGAACTTTTTAAGAACTCCCCTTTTTCACTCTTTGACTACGGGAAAAGGGGGGTGTTTCACAAAGATCCTAAGTTGATCTTAGCACTAAGATGGTCTTAAATATTATGGAAAGCCATTAGTGTATTGAAACAGTTTTATAAAAGTTATGTTGAAATGCATAAAATGTTGATTCAAAATCATATACATTTTCTAATTATCAAAGAGATTCATAATCTTCACATAAAATTCATGAAATCTCTTTGATAATTAGAAAATACATATGATTTGAATCAACATTTTATGCATTTCAACATAACTTTTACAAAAATGTTTCAAGACACTAATATAATGGCTTTCCATAATATTTAAGACCATCTTAGTGCTAAGATCAACTTAGGATCTCTGTGAAACACCCCCCAGGGTGGGTTGTGTACAAAGTCTACGGGGATTTCAGAACTTGAAAGGAAAAGGGTTAAATAGAAATTGGACAAGATTTATTGCTGTTAAATACTGTACATATCGGTGGATATACCCAACTTTGTTTCTCACAATCAAAGATCTGGCAGAGGCCAATGATGTACCGCTCAGATTTGCCCTCCATTGGCAGGAAGTTGTGTGATGATACGAAATGGTGATGAGCACATTGTAAGCCTATCAAACATAAAGTACAACTCCTGCAAACCAAGAGGTGTCTTACTTGCAGTAGCCATCGACTGAATAGTTGAGATTCCTTAACACCGTTTCACTTATATTGGTCCTTTGAAAATTCATACTTGTGCAGTACTATACTAGTTTTGTCCAAAAGGTCAATCTTAGGTAATGACACAGATTTCTTGCTGGCAGCAGCTGTCGGCAGACGGTTGAGATAGCAGACATCATTACTTCATCTGAAAATATAGTTCCGTGTGTATAACAAGATATACATGTATTTATGTGATACTATACAAATTAAATAGTTTTGTCCAAAAAGTCAATCTTAACTATGACACAACAGATTTCTTGCTGGCAACAGCGGTCGACAGAGCAGTTGAGATCACGGACATCGCTTCCGTGATGCCCGTCCTCTCCGTCGCGGCCGTCTTCGGGTGGACAAGCTCATTCCTACTGGTAGCGGGTGATGAATCGCGCTCGGATGGATCTATGGGGGCATCCAGGGGCGTCGTGGGGATGATTGGCTCTGGGCTTGGGCTCCACGTTCGCAACCTGAAGCATGCCGGGTAGCCCTGCGAGCGGTTGTGCTTGGCGCTTCGTCGCATCTCGTCCTGCCCTGGGCCCGGTTCGTGCTCCAGCCAGAAGGTCTCTACCTTGCGCTTGATGTCGGCGTTCTCCTCCCGCCACTCACGCTGCCACTGCCGCAGCTCCTGAATGTTGTCACGCTTTCGCACCTGAAAAATATTAACACACAAATTTCTAATTTTTAAACACAGCTTTTACAAATTTACTAGGAAGACACTCAAATTAATGATAGAAAATAAAAGTATTTGAAATGGGTAGCTTCAACATTGTTAACACAAAAAAAATGTACATTCTTGTTCCATCAAGTTTACAAATGGTGACCGTGCTCCATAGATTCGGAAGATGGTTTGAAACCATGGTTTACATAAACCTCCTTTGCTAATTTTATGAAATAAATGAATGAAAAACAATTCAATTATACAAACAGAAATAAATAATATAACAAATTTACATATCAGCAAAGAATTACCAATAGATAAATTGATAAAATAGAGCTATCAATTAGCGCAAATTGCTAGTGGTGGCCAGCCCATATCTCACCTTGTATCCCCTGTAGAAAGCCTGGATGATGATGGCAGCTTCGATCTCATTCCAGATGAGGGACAGCGGAAGTGGAGGCCTCGGGCTAAAGGACAATCCAAGATAAAATTATACTCTATTATCCTACAATCAATACCTTAAAAGTACCATATTATTGAAACATCATTCAATTACAATGCACAGTATTAGCCTATATGCTAGTGAGAGAGAAGGTTGTGAAAGAGGTCCTGTTAACCCCTTGCCTACGAGAGTCTGCATTTCCCATATGATTAATGCATTGTGGTACACCAGGCTCCCATAGGCAATGGATATACATGGATAAGGGCGGTAATTTAATATTTTTTAAACAGAATCACAACTACCAGTTAATCTTCATTATGTGCTTAAAGGGATAGTTGAGTTCTGGTAAAGAGAGTACAGTTTTTATCAAACTGAATTTTAGTAAGCAAAACCTGCACCATTACATTACAAACTAATAGTTATAACTTCACCATGCTCAAAAGAAATACAAAATTACAAATAAATAAGTAAAAGGCCCGTTATGATTTTAAAAAGAGCCGTTAAAACTCAAGAGGGCGCTCTCTGAACACTCATCAGTTTCAAACATTTAAAATAAAATATTGTGAACGTGATGTTAAGTTGAAATAGTGATTAGATTATCAACAACTATTTAAAAACCACTTTTGTAGATTTTTGAAAAGAGGAAGCATTTTAAAACAAATTTGAACGGCTGGTTCAAAATTATTGAATACTTGTGGGGCCCCACATTTATTACAAATGGTTATGTTTATGGATATTTCAGCCGTTTCTGAACGGATTTTGATCAAATAAAGTTTATTCTGCCATTAAAATGGTATGCTCTTTCAAATTTGATACTCAGTTTTTCATTATCTCACAAAAAAATTATTTTGTGTAGCGCCCTCTCTACCAAAACTCAACTATCCCTTTAAAAGTACCATATTATTGAAACATCATTCAATTACAATGCACAGTATTACCCTATGCTAGTAAGAGGGAGAGAAGGTTGTGAAAGAAGGACCCCCTTGCCTACGAGAGTTTGCATTTCCCATAGGATTAATGCATGTGGTACACCAGGCCCCCATAGGCAATGTGGGAGAGAAATTCATAGTTTTGACGCAGAATCACAGCATCCAGTTTATCTTTGTTATGTGCTTAAATGAACTTTTAAGATAATTATTTAATCCATTTCACAAATGGACATGAAGTACTAAAGTTATACAGAGAAATAATTTATCTAATTCCACTGGCAATATTTACAAAGCTTAATACAATAATTTCTCCTCTTGAAAAGTGTGAGTGGACCAAGCAAAACCCGGCACTTGGTGGCAAAAATGAAAACAAAATGATTTTTTAAAGCCTCATCATAAGCTTTCATTCAATACCTTATTCTACAATACTGCACAATATTTCATAAAGATATGATTGTTTCAATTTTACCAGCATAATTCTCCAACATTCATTATGTGAACTTCTAATGTCAAAGTGCAGGGTTTTAATTGTCTCAAATACAAAGTCATTTCATTTAAGAAAAAATAAGTATCTGGATTTTACTTACTTCTCTGCCAGTATCGTTTTGACGAAGGGGATTTCATCTAGGTTGTCCTTTTCTCTGCCCCTGATATCCGGATTGTGCCTGTAAGATAACCAAAGTTTTGTATTATCATTTCATTTTAAATGTTCATATTGCACATTCTATGATGAACAAAATCCTTTTTTTTAATCAAACTATAAATAAATGGACATAATTAAACAATTTAAGTGTTGGTAAGAACTGTAAGTTTGTGATAATTATTAATAAGACCCTTTCAGATTAAATTTCAAACAATTCCAGATATGTTGCTTAAAACATGAAACTTAAAACAAATGATTGCATCTTAAATAGCTACTGAAGCAATAAAAAAACTTTCTATTAAAAAATCCATGGCAATAATGAAAGAAACCAATATTTAGTGTAAAAACACCAGACATTATTGATTTATGTTTTTTCTCCTTTCAATTTGAGTTTTAAAAAAATCAAATAGATTTATATTCTGATTAAGACTGCACAGATGACAAGATATAACATTTTATTGCAGATAAATAACATACCTCCACAAGTATTCTGTAAGGAAATCCAATCCATTGAATCGAAATCTCTTCCTCTGAATAGAAAATTTAAAAAGAACAAATATGTTATAAACATAGTCATATGTAACAAACCAGCTTTCCAATTCTCTATTACATACTTTTACTTCTTATTTATTTTTATTGTAAAAACAAAAATGAATTAAGAAAAGTATGCAATGAACATCATGCAACGTACCAGCTTTCACCAATACAACTACATGAAAAAATAATTTTCTGCCAAATCAATATGAAAATAGACTATAACCAACAGTATAGAGTTCATACAACTACATTTTGATTTGATTTTATATATTAATTTTGTAAATGTCTGTATTTTGAATCAAGAATTGAATGAAAAGAAAATAATCATCATTGTTATCATTGTCATTGTTGTCATCTTCGTCATCATCATCATCATCATCATCAATACCATGCACCACCACCACCACCATCACCACTACCACCACCACTATCATCATCATACTTTTGTGGCTCATGTTTTATGCTCACCTCAAAGCATTTCTCTTTCTGAGCTTGTTTGAGCATGGCTAGCAGGGCAGGGAGAAGCACAGGGAAGATGTATTGTTCTAGGTACTCTCTTGGGGGACCTGTACATAATCCAATAAAGGAAAATCATCAGAACTTTGAACATATATATATAGTTTTGAAACTAATATCTAGTATTTTAACAAAATGCAAAACATGTAATGTGCAATAATTGGATATTCACGAATAACTGAATATTTACCTACAAAGACTTTTTAATTTAATTTATTTGGATCCTTTTTAAGCTTGGGTGCATTTATAGTCTACAATATATTGCGTGATTTCCAGTCATTCACTGTTGCCTAATAAATTCCTCAAAGAGTTAATACTATGATTTTAGAGGCATGGTGCTATTTTTTTGTTTACTTATAACCTATAATTCACATTTAGTGTTGTTAACCTAGATCACTGGTAACATACACTACTCAAAAAAAGTTAAGGATCACTTTTTATTTTGTGTATAATTTTAAAATGACATATTTTACTCCTAAATGACCTCAGACACACTGTAATCAATATCACATGTGGTTCAGTTGTTGCATAAAGTCTCTTGCATCATTTTAAAAATCCAATGAGGACACCACCTAGTCAAACAAAAAAAGAAAGAACTAGGTAAGACCTCACTCATAGTTTGGGAAAAATGCAAGTTAAGAAAAAAGTGATCCTTAACTTTTTTTGAGTAGTATACAGTCAAACCTGTCTATAATTAAAGATAGTTACACAAAGGAGACAGAAAAGAGTGGTCTAAAGAACACTTTTCTAAAAGGTTCACTCCGGGGGTTCACTATGACTAACCTGCAAACTGCTTTTAAGGGAATTAACATTAGCAAATCAAAATGAAAAAAATACTCTTTAATGTTTAAAGTCAACATGTGGTCTTTATATAAAGGTGTTCACTAGATATGGTTGGACTGAATACAAGTACAATAAATGTATTTAACCGAAGATCAATTCTTACAAGTGTCTTTCGGAGGTTTAGGTTCTGGGGACGGAGTTGGTTTTCTGGATGGTTTCTCCACCATGGTGTAGCCAACTGCTGCAGGATGCGACACGGCTGGATTGAACTCACTCATCACATCTGCATCTGACTGATCCACCTGAAGAATGAGGAGGATAATAATTGTTGTGGTGATGACAGCAACAACATAAATGAGAATAACATGTATGTATGCAATATGCAGTTGGTGCTGGTTGTGGTTGTGGTGGTGGTGGTAGTGGTGGTGGTAGTGGTGGTGGTGGTGGTGGCTGAGGGGATGGTGGTGATGATGATGATGATGATGATGATGATGATGATGGTGATGGTGATGGTGATGATGATGATGATGATGATGGTGATGGTGATGGTGATGGTGATGATGATGATGATGATGATGATGATAATGATGATGATCATCATCATGATGCATGATGCCAGATAAGTTTACTTGCCCTACAATGCAACCAACTGTAAGAAAATTGTGGATGTTTTCTTCTTCTTGGGCCATCCAAATCTTGTTTGAGCCAACAAAGTCTGGATTTTACTTGCCAGAAAGGGCGACCATAATTTTGTTTAACACTTAGTTGTCTGAACTTGGTACTTGTTACTAGGTAGGTTAATCCTCCCGAACACTCCATCTAGGAGTTTTAACTGGAGGTGGTTCCAAGAGCATGGGGTTAAATCGTAGTCTTACTACAGTCTACGTCTAAGTAACAGAGGTGAGATTCCACTTGACATACCTTGTCATACATATGGCCGAACATGACAGGGGAGTGGGCAGCCGGGTTGTAGTCGATGATATCTGTGACGACCGAACCCTCGTCATCATCCAGGTGGAACGGGGGCCGCATCAGAGCAAACTCTGTTGTAAACACACAAAAATACTAATAGTTTAATACTAATAATGCAATATTTATAGATGGCATAAGAAAATACATTGTACTATATGACTAAGTAGCCAAAGAAAACGTTAGGAAGACACATTTTCATACATTTTTGGACATTATCATTGAACATGTCATTTAGCTAATGACTAAGCAATTAAATCTACGAGGTATCGAGTTCGGTGCAGCGCGGCGGGCAACCCAATCGCCCTGTCGGCAATGGAACATCTTTTTAACGTTGAACTAACTACTGCACGCCAATGGAACATCCCATGCTGCTAATGATGAATTCATAGTGCTAGTATGACTATTAACTTATACAGTTCAACTATTGTCACTGTACTGGTGATTGATTCTTGACGTGATAGATTTTTTTTTCTTCATAATCCACATCTACAAAGAATATTTGTAAATGGTCCTGCACTTCATATAATCAAGCGATTCAAATCTTAAGCAGACAAATCATATCATGGTTACTGTGAATGATATTTGTAGGATAAAAAGACTGAACCTTCCACCCAGTGAAGTTGCGACTAAAGTAAACTGATGATGGTCGCATCGAGATCGAGTTGGTCTTTTTTTGTTATAACTTATCTTTCAATAATCAATAATGTCACAAAACTCACAACACTCAAAGGATTTGCTTGAAAAAGCAAAAAGCTAGTGTATAGCCTTGATGTCACGAAGAACTGCATATTTATAGCCAATCTGGGGGCTAATTGTGCAGTATTGACAAGGCAAGCCAAAGAAATAGTAAAAATACAATGTCTACAAGATTAACTTACGCAAATATGAGCGTGTGGGACCGAGCACAATTTTTTTTTAAGTGGTTACCTAAATCGCCTAAGTTAGCGGATAAACTTTGATGAAAATTTATCAAATTCAAAAATTAAAATCTTTAGTCTTTTCATAATTACCTCTGCATATTTCGTCCCAAATGCTCTTTTCCTTTTTACGTGAAATGTACGACATGTTTCTGTTATTAATCTGACAGTGGATGTGAGTTTTGACGGAGCGCTCAGAAATCTGACGCTATATCCTTCCGCGTAAATAAAAATGTTTCTTGATTTTTACCTTACAAATTACTCTTTGATAGATGTTTACAGAAAAAAAAAAGAATTTAAACAGAAGCCTTTTGTCCATAAATTGATACAATCATGAATTAATTACTCAATAACGTATTATTTCTGACAAAGCGGATGGATATTAGGGCATCTCATTTTGTGCTCTATCGTCATGGAACCCTTCCGCACCCCACCCCCGGCCGTATGCACGTGCACACGTGTGCGTGCACGGGTGGGGGGGGGGGGGGGGTGGGGGTGACAAATGTGAACGAACTGTGCGTACTTTTCAGCTAGTCTTTGTTGGAGACTCGGAGTTGCGTCTGTGGTACAGTACTTGGTGGATTGAAGAGAGAGAGTGGTTGGAACGAATTAATTGGGTCCTTAGCAAGCGCATTCTGACCGTGTATGAACCCAGGATGAAATTCCCATTGACCATTACCAATTGATATAAATTGGTAATCAAAGAATTACCAATTGAAATCAATTGGTAATCAAAGAGCATGCATATGGAAAATGGGAAAATGAAACGATGTGTACCATTGAAAGCAATGGGTACCAATTGAAAGTAATGGGTACCATGGGCGTCGATACTTACGTAATACCTGTTCATCAGGGGGGATGAATGAAAAGATCATCCCCCCCCCCCCCCCCCCCGATGAATAGGTATCAATTACAGATCGACGCCCATGATGGGTACCAATTAGAAACCAATTCGATACCTGTTTCAATGGGAATTTCGTCCTGGGAAGTGAGGGTTGGATTACTGTACGTTGAAGTAGTTGACAAGAAGACCGGGCCGGGGTCGTACTCTGTGGCATAGGGCCAGGAATTTTGCAATAAGCTAGGGGGCTCCAACCTGCAAAGGCTGTTTTGGGCCTGCCTTAGGGCCTCTGGCAGAGGTCCATGGGGCGGGGGCCCTGGAAGCTTTTGAATTTTAGCTATTCAAACATATTAGTCATTATTATATATTATACCAATTATGGCATTAATTATAACAGGAGGATACCCCTTTATCCGGAGAGATGGGACAGGACATGCATTCATTCGTTCTTCCTGTCTGTCTCTTATATATCTTAGATGTATTCATCCTATCCCCTTCTAATGTTTCATTCTTTATATGCGCATAGAGACACAAACATGTGACATGTGCTATACAAGAACTGTTTATTATTAGTAGTATTATTATTATGCCTTGAAACACAGCCACACATGACGTGGCTGATCAGTTTTGGTTACCACCGTTATATTTCCAGATAAATCACCTAATAATAATAATAATAATAAGGTATTTATAACGCGCATATCACATACATGTATGTCTCTATGCGCTGTAAGAAATTGAAATAGAAGAAATATATGCCCCCCCCAAAACCCCCCCCCCCCCCCAAAAAAAAAAAACAACAAAAAAAAACAAACAAACACAACAAACATACAAACAAACAAACAAAAGACTATCACTGTGCCTCCCACAGCAATTCCAACAACAATTAATTAAAGCTCTATTATGAACCCTACCAGGCTACCCCTCCCCCAACCCCCCCCCCCCCCCCCAAAAAAAAAATTATTTAATAATAATAATAAAATAAAACAAATAAATAAATAAATAAATAAATAAATAAATAAATAAATAAATAAATAAAATAAATAAATGAATACAATTTTAAAAATCCACTCATGAGTGCCACCTCATCTTGAAATTCATCTTACCTA
Organism: Echinarachnius parma; assembly: GCA_037951105.1. NCBI lineage: Eukaryota > Metazoa > Echinodermata > Echinoidea > Clypeasteroida > Echinarachniidae > Echinarachnius > Echinarachnius parma. The sequence continues at coordinate 61,220 of JBAMJV010003284.1, forward strand.
GCTACATGTATTATGTTCTGCTCGGCCATGGCGCCGCAACATGTACATTTCAGCTTGCATACATTTGATGCAGTGGCAAGACTATGGGAAGCATGGGGTCACATACCCCCCAAAATTCAACAAAAACGATACAAAACATAACAATGAGTTGATAATGGATGAAGTGGAATTTGTATAACTCTTTGTTGTGTGTTTATGTACTTGTTACTCGGTCCTTTCATGACTAGAAGAACACGTTGGGTTGTAATTGACTAAATATTGCACTTCAAATTATGCTCATGCTGATAATCTGTTCTTCCTGTTAATACTTATTTGATATCCTATGTACAAATGTTTTGTGAAAGAAGGAAATAAATGAACCTTGAACCTTGAACCTTTATTTTTTGTATCTTGTAATTATTGGATAAAAAGTACAATTCAATTTCTGATGGAAATTTGAAATAATGTTAGATGTGGAAGCACAAGTACAAAAAAAAATGGGCGTTTTAAAAGTTAAAATCGTCATCTTCTGTGCAAGGCTACGTGGCGTAATTTGGATGGCTGATAAAATTAGTCGCTTTTAGCTTTATTCTGCAGTAAATTTACCGAGTGAATGACCGACTTGTAAGTGACCAAATTGTTTACTTTTGTACAGTAGATGTAAATAAATATTTATCGCAGAAATAATTTTACAGGGAAGTAAATAAGTTTCACGTCAATCAGTTTAAGTTAACGGGTTTTCAGAATATTGCAGCGGGCTTGTCTCCCGGGTGCTGACTGGTAGCGATAGGGTCGATCACCTGTTGACCGTTTCTGCATTTCTATTCGGGCCAGCCGCTGCTGCCAAGTGAAGCGTGACCATTATGGACATGGCATGGATTAGTGAAGGTTAATGAGTTTAATTGTGATTGTGGATGCAGTGTTTTGCCTTTTGGATGATTTTAGAATTGGTGAAAAGGGACAAAGTCAAATGCCTCGTGTCATGATTTTAAATAATATGGCTGGGTGTGCATGCATGATTTTATACAATTACATATTATTTAATTATGATTTACAATTATAAATTGAATGTCAACTTGCATCTCAGTCAGAGCAGAATCAGAATGCACTTCATCGCTACTCCGTCTCCGTCTCCGACTACGCTAATTTGTTCTGCATCATCATTGACTTGTTCCAGCAAGCCAAGGGCAAGGCAGAAGTGTAGTAGTACTGTCGACTATATTACTAGACTAGTCAACGGGTTGGGCCGTTACTCGTTAGCGGGAAAAAATACATGTATTTTTTGGGGGGTACTTTTTTTAGCTCGCCGCACACTTGAGTCACTGACGTGTCTGAAATTTGTTTTGCATTGCCATGGCATTGGCATTGAACTCTATGGCCTATGGCTAGTGCACACAACACTACATTGTAATGCTGCGCTATACGGGAACAATGTGGGACAGTACAAAAAAAGTTTGTCAAAATTTCACACAAAATTCTTATCTTAAATTCAACAAAATCAATCATGACTGGCCCTAAAAATGATACAAGTGTTATTATGAACTTACCAAAATGGTCCAAATTATTCTTCAAATGTCGAAAAAAATGGAAAATCTGCAGTTTTGGAAAATAAAAAGACTGAGAAAATCTCAGTCGTGATCCCTCTCGAAAGTGTTGCTGCTATCTGGATGACTGTCATGTATTTCCCGCAAGCTTCCCACACCACACGTGTTACCGTATCCGAAATCTGACACGGCGTATCCGAATTCTGATACGGCGTATCCTAAATCGGATACGGCGGGCATGCTTGCAGATCGCAAGTTGGCTTGTTTTGGACAATAATAAGCGGCCTCCGCATGTTGCGGGCGGGCTTTCTTTGTTTACGATGGGACATCGAGCAGGAAGAGAAAGAAATGGAACTTATATGACGATTTTTGTAAGTATGACTTATCATTTTGAAAATGAAATTTTGTACAATAAATCATAAAATCAGCTTCAATCTAGGTATGCAATTTTTTACTTTAGATATGCTGTTCTTTTCTCTCTGTTTGTAGTTCAAATTGTGTCCCGTAGATTTTTACCACTGTGAGCAGTAAATGGTCCTATCAGGACCATTTACAATACATTGTAGATGTGGGCTAGTGTAGACTCGTATGCAAATGTACAGACTACGGGGGCTCTTTTTAATTAGGCAGTGTATACAGCCACACTCGTGTGTCTTTAGCTTACGGCCACACTCGTGTGGCTGTATCCGTAGAGCAGCGTATGGATACAGCCACACTCGCGCATGCGCATAGCCAAAATTTCCGACTTGTATATTATCGAACATCGAGTACGAGATTACGCAAAAGAAGCGGCGGCATGTACCGAGCATCGAACTCGATACACGGCGTCCTTATATTATCAGACTAGCACGCAGCGCATATCCATTGTGCCACAGCGGATTGGCTTGATTTGCAGCGGAACAGAAGAAGTTTTGTCTTTATTAGTTTCGGGGATATTTCGGGGATATTTCGGGGGATTACCCTTACCTAAACCCTAACCCTAACCCTAATTTAGTGGCTATAGGTCAGTATATTTAGTGGCTATAGGTCAGATTAGTGGCTATAGGTCAGATTAATGGCTATAAGTCGGTATACACGCATTGTGCTGCTGTAAGAATAGCCGGCGTGTGGCTGTATCCATAGAGCCGTGTAATACGTATGGAGTGTGGTTGTATCCATACGCGGCTCTACGGATACAGCCACACGAGTGTGGCCGTAAGCTAAAGACACACGAGTGTGGTTGTATACACTGCCTTTTAATTATTATTTTGGGGGGCCCTTTTTTAAGCTTTGCTTTAGTTTTGGGCATTTTGGGCTAAATCACCCTGAGCCCCTGTGTATTTTTTCACTGCTACGGATCTACTATTTTTTTTCATGAGAATGTTTTGATATCTAACTGTCCTTGTGAACTAATAATTCTGAAATTCAACATTGTTAATAATAAATAATGATGTTTTTTCATGAAAACGCGAACACAATTTTAGAAAAAAGTCGCACTCAGTCTCAGTTGCACTTTTTGTATTTTGTCAATTGTTTCTTCCAATTTTTCACAGTTCAATTTACGTTGTTTTCTTCTGAAAAGCCGACTTGTGAACTCGGTCTGGTAACAGAAATATTGAAATGTATTGTAGGCTTAAACTTGTAGCATCATCATATCTTGTCTGTACACTCTGTGCACGCGTCCATCTGGTGGAACATTAATGGGAATAATTTGTGCCTGTTCCCAACCCTCGAAATTAGCATAGATAGGCCCGATGGCCCGGGGCCACCAAAAATTGCTGTCGGGCCAGTAAAAAGCGCATATTTCAATGTTTGGTGGCCCGATCGAACAAGCAAAAAAAAAAAAAAAAAAAGATTTTTTTTTTTTTAATTTTTTTATTTTTTTTTTTTTTTATTTTTTTAAATACCCTGTAGTCATGTTTAGGACATGACAAGAGCTTGATTTTAAACGTAGCATTCAGCAACTTATACCCTTTTCTCACATACAAAATATTGGTTAGTTAAAAAGTTGCAAGTTAATTGAGCAAGTAACACTGCTGCTAATGAATATTCATACATTCTTGAGCAGCAGTACTCAATTTCGAACCAGTTATAAACAAAAAATTCATATTAAAAATCGTTGTTAGTTATTTCAGTTATTTTGCGTATTTTAACAATCTAATGAGCATCATGAATATTATATGCTGCTCATGAATATTCACTACATGGTGTCTTAACAAAATTACAGGGTGTCTAAAAAAAAAAAAAATGTAATTTGTTATGAATCCCGTAAATTCAACATCATGTTTGAAGTTTGAACAGTGTGTTGTGAGTTGTCTCACTTGTCTGCAATATTGTTTATGAAGAATCCAATGTTTGTTTGATAACAATTATTGCCCAGTACCCTGAAACTATGAATATGGTTATTGTATACATTTTACTTTTGTTTTTCCTTATTTTTTCTGGCCAGTAGATTTTGGTTTCGGGCCACCAAATTTGGAAAAATACAAATTTTACTGGCCCGACTGGGCCACCAGCAAAAAAAGTTAATTTCGAGCATTGCTGTTCCTCTTCTCCTTATTTGGCTTCTCCATCATTGGCTTTGTAAATTTCAAATTGAAATACTTCCATGATATGTGAGCATTTCATTAATCCTTTTACCAGCAGAGATTTTACGTCCTAATGCAGAAGCGTTAGCCTCTTGACTTGCAGGGGTGATTTTTAACGAGGCCTAAGAAAAGTGGAAGGCCGCCGAGTGGGAGGGAAAATTCTTTAAAGTCTAAATTTAGTGAAGGTTAACACTAACGCAGCTTTAAGCTAGATTCAGGCAAAAAAGCGTCAATGATTTAACACTAAGATTATTCTTTATTAAAATGTTCTTTTATTAGCGGAGGATTATATTACTTAACAGAGCAGTGAGAGGAGGGGATATTTTCATTGTGTCCCTGTGATGGTTAACAGCCTAAGCTGGCTCAAGACCAAGTGGCAACATGGTAGAGAGATAATGGCTTGTAACCCAAAGCTAGGTTCAGACAAAATGTTATATAATAGTCTATCAGGTGATGTAAAGCAGCATTTTTTTTGGCTATAATCTTTGAAACAGTTTTTAATTTGGTCTGAATATATTACTGATGAGGAAAAGTGATGTTTCCATTTTTTATTTTTGGTCCCAAGGTGCATTTTGGCGATTTTAAAGATAATAAGCTAATTTGCATATTTGTGAAATCAGGTCAGGGGTCATTTTCTACCTAGGAATAGTACAACATTGATAAAAATAGTATTCTAGGGTATTTTGGGGCAAGGATTCCATTTCCGGTGCTCGTTTGTAAGTGCTGTATGGGAAACACTCTGAAATCCAAGATGGCTTCCCCTAATTTGCATATTTATGAATATTATTGATTTTCAGTGGCCACAGCCCCTAATAAGCAATAATTCCGGATTATTATTTGTCAGTTATGTTCTAAGTATGTATTTAAGATATCAAAGATGAGTTGTCATCCTGGCAACCTCTAGCAATGCATATTATTTGCATAATTATGTATTTTACCTAATTTGCATATTCCACCAAATCGAGTATATTGGGAACCCGGCAAGTAAAAAAAGACAAGTAATACCACTTTTCCAAGGTTTTGGGGGACAACGAATCCATTTATGATACTTATTTACCTGTATCACCTCGGCAACCCACATAAATCCAAGATGGCCGCCTTTGTCATTTTCAAGTAAATAATGCTATTTGCTACTTTAATGGCATTTATTTTATAAAAAGTATGATTTGTTTACTGTAAGCAAACAACTCCATTGTGATTCAAGTATTCTAGATGCTCATTTCAATAATTAAAAGTCAAAACATTATAATATCAATCTAATATAACCGAAATAATATAGTCTTGTATCATAACATGTGTAATTTAGGGAGCAGTCATCTTGGATTTGAGATGGTTGCCATGGTGATACGGGTAAATAAGTATCAAAAATTGATCTGCTGCCCCCCAAAACCTTGGAAAAGTGGTATTACTTGTCTTTTTTAGTGGCCGGGTTCCCAATATACTTGATTTGGGGGAATATGCAAATTCGGTATTTGCATTGCTAGAGGTTGCCACGATGGCAACTCATCTTTGATATCTTAAATACATACTTAGAACATAACTAACAGATAATAATCCGGAATTATTGCTTATAAGGGGCTGTAGCCACTGAAAATCAATAATATTCATAAATATGCAAATTAGGGGCAGCCATCTTGGATTTCAGAATGTTTCCCATACAGCACTTACAAACGAGCACCGGAAATGGAATCCTTGCCCCAAAATACCCTAGAATACTAGTTTTTATCAATATTGTACTATTCCTCTATAGAAATGACCCCTGACCTTATTTCACAAATATGCAAATTAGCTAATTATCTTTAAAATCGCCAAAACGCACCCTGGGACCAAAAATAAAAAATGGAAACATCACTTTTTCTCATCAGTAATATATTTAGACCAAATTAAAAACTGTTTCCAAGATTATAGCAAAAAAATTCACAACATTTATGTTCTCTACACATTAAAACAGAATTTCATGCAAATACAACCAACATTGGCCCATTGTGCAAGGGATGAGCATCATTCAAAGTCACTCGCTGTACGGGCTAATCCCATTCATCGCGTACAGCATGTAGGCTGCCATTGATGTTTATGAAACTCGGATCGCTCTAAAATGTGACGTCAAACCCGAACTACTCTTTTTGTTGGCTCACGTTTTGCCTTGTGTTTGTGCACAAACCATGCGAGCTGCGAGAGCTAACAAAAAGAGGCCGGGCTTGTTTGTTCGGGTTGGACGTAGCATTTAAGCGCAAACCATTCAAAATCCGGGTTTCAACAAATATAATTGCAGCCTCCACGCTATAGATACGCGATGAATGGGATTAGCCCATACAGCGAATGACTTTGAATGATGCTCCTCCTTTGTTCAGAGGGTAAACATTGGACATATTTGCATGAAATTATGTTTTAATGTGTAGAGAACTTTTAAATCAAAGGTAAATAGATGATGGGGAAGCTTTCCCTTTTTATGATCTAACAATATGACTTTTTCTTTCTTAAAATGTTTTCTTATCAGGGGAGGACCATAACTTAGCAGAGTGGTGATAGGAGGGCGCTCTTTCATCGTGTCCCTGAAATGGTTAACAGCCTAAGCTGGCTCAAGACCAAGTGGCAACAGGGTAGGGAGATTATGGCGCGGAACCCGGAGCTGGGGAGCTTGTTATTTGCCCTGGTACTCTCAGGGATTGTGTCACATCTGGATAATCCTAGTGGGTAAGTAATTTAGTCGTCGTGAATAATAATAATAATGATGATGATGATGATGCCTAGTGCCTTACTTATGATAAAATATCATATCTTAATGTCTTTACATTATTATTACCCCAGTCATAGGACACAATACCAGCCTGCACACATTGTATGCCACATCTCCACTCCCTAGGGAGCATTCCTTTCTAGTGGATGGTCATTGAGATGATCATTACAATTTGTATTTCTGTGATCTGATATATCCATTGAGTGGTGTCTGAAATTTGCATGGTAAAAAATTGTCCTGACCAAGTAGTTAGCAAAAATTCAAAGTGATGTTTGCTTACTCATTATTTGTTTAAATGTTTTTATAACAGGAGCAGGTTGCATGTCAGCTACAGTCAGCCGCTTCCTCCCAAGCTCTTCCATCCTCCCGTCATAGAGTTCACCACTGGGGACCTGGGGGCAGTGAACGCCGTGATTGGGTCGACGGGTGCAGAGATATGGATCATCATGTACTACGCTCACTGGGACGCAAACTCCCTGGAAACGGCTCAAGAGTTTGAGGAAGCTGCCAGGTTAATGTCGGGCCAGGTGAGCATTTAATGATTAGTTGAAAAGCAATTCAAGATGGAATGATTTATTCATAATCCATTGAATGAATCAAATGATTATCGTGAACTACGCTCACTTGGATGCCAACTCTTTGGAGACAACTGGAGGGTTTGAGGAGGCTGCCAGGTTAATGTCAGGCAAAGTGAGCATAAATGATTATTTGAAAAGCAATTCAAGATGGAAGGATTTATTCATAATCCATTGAATGAATCAAATGATTATCATGTACTTTGCTCACTTGGATGCCAACTCTTTGGAGACAACTGGAGGGTTTGAGGAGGCTGCCAGGTTAATGTCGGGCAAAGTGAGCATAAATATTGAATTATAAATTCAAATCCCATTCCAGATTTAAGAATTTATTCATATTCCATTGAATGAAGTAAACAATTTGGGGATGTGGGAAAAGATCATGTACTATGCCCATTGGGATGCAAACTCCCTGGAGACGGCTCAAGAGTTTGAGGAAGCTGCCAGGTTAATGTCGGGCAAGGTGAGCATAACACTTGAATGATTTATTGAAAACTCATTCAAGGTGGAAGGATTTATTGAAAGTCCATTGAATGAACAAAAATCCTTGGGGATTTGGGAAGAGATTATGTACTACGCTCACTGGGATGCAGCTCCCTGGAGACGGCTCAAGAATTTCAGGAGGCTGCCAAGCAAATATTGGGCCAGGTGAGCTTGAATATTGAATGATTTTAGATCAAAAAATATATTGAATAGCCATTCAAGGTGGAAGGTTTGATTGAAAGTCCATTGAATGGGATGCAATCATGTACTACGCTAACTGGGATGCAAACTCCCTGGAGACGGCTCAAGAGTTTGAAGAAGCTGCCAGATTAATGTCAGGCCAGGTGAGCATATCAATAATTTATCATGTACTACCCTCTCTAGGATACAAATTCCCTTGAGACAGTGTGAGCATTTAATAATATAAAGTGGAGCTTATAAAGGCCTTTTATGGCACTGAACGGGACTACCCTGTGTTTTTAAAATAGACTGAATAAATCAATAAATAAATAAATAATAATAGTACAATTCTCTATGCGCTGTACAATTTCAAACAATATGCAAATAATACGTAGAGTTCTACGAAAGAAACTCAAAAAATTTATTTAATCTAAACAAGTGCGTTTTAAGTGCAGTTTTAAAAGTAGCTAGGGTTGGTGCAGTCCGGATGGGAAGTGGCAGATTGTTCTAGAGCGTTGGTGCGATGACGCTTTGACGATTTGAGGCTGCTGTTAGGCAACTTTGAGGCCAGGTGAACATAACAATTGAATGATTTATTGAAAAAGCCATTCAAGATGGAATGATTTATGAAAGTCTTTGAATCATGCACTATGCTCACTAAGATACATGTAAGCTATTGCTTAAATTCTCAACATAAATTATATAATTTGAGGTTATTTCTTCAGTCCATGGACTATAAAATGAATTATGTATTTAAATTCTTAATCTAATTATCTGTTTTCAATTCCAGGTTCTGTTCATGGCTGTGAACTGCTGGTTTCCCGCTGGTGCGTGCCGGCAGAAAGTGACCATCCCGTTCTACCCAGTTATCTTCGCCCATCGAGACAGCCGCGAGGGAATCCAGTACACGGGACTGCAGCGTGCCAGCGAGATCATGGAATTCATAAAGCGAGTTTCTTCCCCAGTCCAGTACGTCCCAGATACACAGAGTCTGTGGCGCCTAAGGGCTCTGCATGATGTAAGTATAAATTTGGTTGCCTTCTAATAATCTATTATTGCAAATTATACTGATTCTACAAGGTTTATTTCAGAATATTTAAAAATCTCAAATGTACGAGTGATTTCCCATACCGGACACGTTCAAGGAGGCCCCCTCAACGTACTCATGGCAATCTTGCCCCACCTATCTCCCTACAAAGCCCCTTCTCTCGTTCGACCTTCGTCACACAAACAAATGTGTATGTATTCATCGATCACTGCATATTTCTATGACGAGCCGGAAGGGTGATTTTTTTTCAGGCACAGATTTTGTTGAAATCAAGCAAAATTGTAACCTCACATGGTGTCACTGAAGGCGCCTTTAATGAAAAAAACTTGATTCAAATTGCTGTTCTCGGTGTCATTTTATCAGGAAAAGATTCTGTATCAAGGGAACCTAGTCATTTTGTTTCTTGGTTTTGGGGGCCACCTTGTATAACCGATTATTTTATTAATTCTAGACCATAGCAGTAACCTACTTCAGCTTTGAGGAGACCCCCGACCCCGATGGCCTAGCCTCCTTCCAGAAGGCTGCTCTCCTGCAGCTAGAGAAAGACCCCATCCAACCCACACCGTTTGCAGTTATCACCAGCAAACACCTGGCCTCGAGTCTAGGCCTCGCCCATGCCAGGAGCCTCACCCTCCTCAGGAATTTCAATGCATCATTGGTGAGTATGATCTTTCAAATAAATATTAAATATAGATTTGCTACGAAAATATGCTAGTGATAATTCCAGTGCATGCATGCATCATGGATACATATTCAGTTTGCATTTCTGTATTCAAATAACTGTTAGGGTTGATTCAAATAGCTCAATTTTATTTACCTATTATCATTATGTTGTGCTTTTTTAAAGTATCAGATTTATTGCTGTTGCTAAAGACAATATAAGCTGTTCCATTTAAGCGTGTAACACTTGTAACTTCAACTACAGAATGAGCCCCATAAACCATTAATATTCCTTTTCCTTGTTATGTTTTCTTCTGTTTCCTATTTGTTGTTTTTTATAGAACTATCCCAGCACAGAACTGTTTAAATCCAGACATATTGTCAACTGGGTTACACATCATAGAGAATCGGTGAGTATTCATACAAACAAAACCTCAGCAATGGAAATTGCCAATTGCTTACAGGAGCCAATTACTCTTGCTATTAATAAGGCAATGGCCATGCTTCCAATGAAAGCTGCATATTACAAATGTCCCAAAACTTAACCAAGAAATTCAATTAATTCTTATGATTATGTGTAATTCATGAAACTTGATTTACTACCTTGCACATGGTTTTACTCTCGTTTGAGTAGTGTTTAGTTATATAAGACTGACGTTTTGCACTCTCACACCTGATTATTTTTGTTTTTGATATAAATATGATTTATTATTACAATCTTATGTAAGTTAAATTACATTACATGTAAATGTTATTAAACAGGAACAGATTAGAAGTATCACATGTATATTCTCTTCACTTTGTGGGAAATTAATTGCAGAACTTTGCTAATGATGAAACGTTCTTAGAGATAAATCGTATTTCATATTACTTCAGTGGATTGCACCCCCTGGCCTGAAGAGCACCATTCTCTCGTCACAGGTCCTGCATGAACCAACACTCATTCTCTTCCCTTTGTGGAAGATTTATTTCAGGTGCTAATTATAAACAGTTCCTAGAGACGATTGACATTTCATATTAAGTTAATTGAATTTCTGTATTATTTTCTTTTTCTTTTTTTTGTGTGAAGTTACTACAGTGGATCGCACCCCCTGGCCTAAAGAGCACCATCCTCTCGTCACAGGTCCTGCATGAACCAACACTCCTTCTCTTTACCCCTCATCGCCATGACGACACGTTTGCTAGCAATTATGTAATGGTCAGTCCCCAACCTACTGTATTCAGTTTTATTTTATGTAAACTATATTTTCTGTGTTAATTTTATTTATGGATAGTTGGTAAAAATTGATATTAGTATTACACACGATACAATAATGCATTTTGTTTAATTATATGTTTGATGCACTAGTTGGCGAGAGTATTAAGTTAGAATGTAGACTTTAGAGGAATAAAGTAATAATTATTGTTATATCACTCATAACCGAGCATGGTGGCTTTGTGGGTTACCAGAGGACTGGCCCCCTTCTGTAGCTTTTGCTACATTTAGTAGAGGTGTGGCCTAGGGCTAATGAATCAGCCGCCTTATGTGCCAAAATTGGCACGGGAAGGACTAACTAACTCATAACAAAATGTTAAACTTGTAGTTCCAGTTCCAACTTCCATGTTATGTAATGGGCATTGACATTTCATGCACTTTGTGTTTATTGGAATAAGATGATGGTATTTGGATTGAGAAGTGCAGATCTATTCTTTCTACTGTTCTTGGGCCAGTGAAATAACTTTGTTGTATAAAAGAACATTGTGTAATGGTAAAAAGAAATAGTATTGAATTGTTCTTTTTCAAAAACATTGTGGGGTTACAATTTATTAATTTCAGTTCTTATTTTTTCCTTAGCTTCGTGAAGTGACGATGGAGTATTACAACTGCAAAAACAAGAGCAGTATTCTGAACAAGCTGGTGGAGCAAATCCGGGTCGAGAGAGAACGCATCGCGAGTCGTGGCCTTCAAGGAAAGCCATCACCAAAGTGCTCACCAGAATCAAGATGTCAGGATGATGATGCGTCATCTAGCGAGAGTGATTGCTGTCAGACTCTTGCCACTAGAGGGCGCATTGAGTCTATTACGACCGTCAGAAGCAACGTTTGCGAGATCTGCGAGACGTTTAAGCAGCCGCTGCACTTATCGCACGATCCTTGCTCCTACCAGACGATGAGGGCGCGATCCCCGGTCTTACTCGATGTCACGGATGCGGTGACTGCCTCCAGCAATGCGTGTCTGTACATCAATAATTTCTACAGCCCGTACAGCCACTACCGCCTTTGCTGCCAGGACCTTAGTCATGTTACCTGCGGCCTTTGCCCTCCGTTATTATCGCAGGGGACGTTATATGGATCTCGTGGAGCGTTTGATAGATCTAGGACTAATGCTCATTATTCGTGCGCCGACTGCAGGACGTTAGACTGCCAGCGAGATTCACAGTGTCTTTCAGAGTCTTGTGGCGGTTGTAAACATATTCCAGAGATGCAATCCAAAAGTGCTTGTAATACCCACCAAGAGAGATCTTCCAAGATAGCCGCGCAAAATGCAGAACATTTTGATGAGCCGTTTTATAGACAGAAACTTGACAGAGATTTTCTGGGGCTGGGCTGTAGAACAAACAGGACGTTGAGCTTTCGTGCAATGAGATCCGAGTACTTTTGGTCCATGGCTGACAGGCTTGGATTAAAGCAGTCCTCGGCCTCGGACCAAAGGAGAAATAAGAGTCTTGGAATTGCCATTGTAGATATTCAGGTGAGTCCTTGTGTCTCAATGCTTTTTGACATCATCAGGTGAATCTTTGGTCAACAAAAAATATGGAAACTAGCAATAAAGAGTACCATGGCAATTAAGATGGATTGTAACTGCTCGGACAATGTGATGCAGAATGACAATTTGTTTAATGCATAGAATAAGCCATTACAGCAGGTGCAAATGTTTTATTTATTTTTATGCCTCCGCAACGAAGTAGCCGGAGGCATTATGTTTTCGGGTTGTCCGTCCGTCCGTACGTACGTACGTACGTACGTCCCGTTCTCGTGATCGCGTTATCTCAAGAACCGATTGACGGATTCTGACCAAACTTGGTACATGTATGTATCTTGGGGGGCCAATGATCTGATTAGATTTTGGGGTCATGAGGTCAAAGGTCAAAGGTCACAGAGCTCATTATATATGCAAAAATAGCTCGTGATCGCGTTATCTCAAGAAGGGATTGACGGATTCTGACCAAACTTGGTACATGTATGTATCTTGGGGGGCCAATGATCTGATTAGATTTTGGGGTCATGAGGTCAAAGGCAAAGGTCACAGAGCTCATTATATATGCAAAAATAGCTCGTGATTGCGTTATCTCAAGAAGGGATTGACAGATTCTGACCAAACTTGGTACATGTATGTATCTTGGGGGGCCGATGATCTGATTAGATTTTGGGGTCATGAGGTCAAAGGTCACAGAGCTCATTATATATGCAAAAATAGCTCGTGATCGCGTTATCTCAAGAAGGGATTGACAGATTCTGACCAAACTTGGTACATGTATGTATCTTGGGAGGCCGATGATCTGATTAGATTTTGGGGTCATGAGGTCAAAGGTCAAAGGTCACAGAGCTCATTATATATATGCAAAAATAGCTCGTGATCGCGTTATCTCAAGAACGGATTGACGGATTCTGACCAAACTTGGTACATGTATGTATCTTGGGGGGCCAATGATCTGATTAGATTTTGGGGTCATGAGGTCAAAGGTCACAGGGCTCATTATATGTAAAAGTAGCTTGAGATTGGAAATCTCAAGAACTGAATATCAGATTTCAATCCAAATTGATACCTGAATGTATCTTAGGGAACAATTGTAGTCATTAGATTTTGGGGTCATGAGGGCAAAGGTCAAGGTCACTGATAGCTCATAATTGTGATACGTCAAGATCTAAAAGGCAGAGTACCATCAAAATTGAGTTAACAGAATTAATTCAGAGTGTACAGAATTAATTCAGTGTACAGTATATGTTGATTTGGGCTTGATATAAATAAATTGCGTAATGGCGGAGGCATCATTTTCGACTGCGCGCAGTCGAAGATCCATCTAGTTTAACCAGGAAAGCAGTGTTCTTTTTCAATGAAACTTTCACACATCATTCGGACATATCTTACAATGATTTTGGTATAGTTAGGATTGAAGTCTCAAATGTCATTTTGGGCAATATCTGACACTTTACAGGTGCATCTTTAATATGTTGAGTTTAATTAAAATGACTGTATATAATGTTGCTTGTTTTGTCTAAGTCAGTGCTGATGATTGATATGTTATGATTTGTTCAATTTTATTGCCATATTAAAATGATTATGATGTTCCACAGAGTCTCCAGAATTGCATGTTACTGTTGACTTTATGACATTTCTCCTTTTTTATCAAAATTGCACTGATCTGTAATGTTGCATGAATTTCATTTCAATTTGTTGACTATTTTACTAAATCTCCTTTTTGTTTCAGGCAATTTCAAAGCATCGAGCAAATTGCAAAAGAGGAAGCGTGGGAGATAATTTTGACTGCCTGCGGCAAAAACGTGAGCTCTCTGGTAAAGTTCATCGACAGCCCGAACAGCGACCCCCGACAGAGGCACCTACTCCTGAACGCGACCAAGATGACCACGTACGTCTTGTGCCAGCTGACAGAGGCTTTTGAGACGGAGGCATGCAAGCCATCTACCGATACTTCAACTTTTAGAGGAAAGGTACTAGATGATATTCAATTTAAATTATTTATAATACTTTTAGAAGCAGTAGCAGCAGTAGACATATAGATGCAAAGCAGAGACAATTCCTGTTGAATATGACCACGTGTACACGTCTTGTGCCAGCTCACCAAGGGTTTCGAGATGGAGGCATGAAAGCCATCCACCGATACTTCAACTTTTAGAGGAAAGGTACAAGATGATATTCAATTTAAGTTATTTATAAACCTATGCAAAGCAGAGACAATTCTTGTTGAAGGCATGCAAGCTATGCATCTACTGACACTTCAATTTTTAGAGGAAAGGTACTTGATGATATTCAAGTAAAATTATTTATATAGTACTTTTAGAAACAGCAGTAGACCTATGCAAAGCACAGACAATTCCTCTTCAATCCGACCTAGATGACCATGTGTACACGTCTTGTGCCAGCTCACTGAGGCTTTTGAGACCGAGGCCAGCAAAGCCATCTACTGACACTGCAACTCTCAGAGGAAAGGCACTAAATTATATTCAATTTAATTATAATATTTGTGGTGGTGGTAGAGAAAAGTCAAAACAATGATTATTGAGATGAAAGCGACCAAGATGGCTACATTCGTCTTGTGCCAACTCACTGAGGCGTTCTTTTCTTGAACCTCCAGGGTCTAAGGAAAAAAGATGGTGAAAGCCGGAGCCTGGGATTGGGACAGTGAGAAAGAGAGATCTCTTCAATGTCTTACCCAGGATAGCAGCTTCAGTGCTAAGACACTGAAGATGCTATCCTGTGTGAACAAAACTAATTATTATTATTTACATTACCGTATATGCTTTTTCCTTGTTTGTCCAGACTGGGACTGGGATAGTGAGATTGAGAAAGGGAGATCTCTGCAGTGTCTTATCCAGACTCTGCAGCTGGATATCTGTTTTTTTACTTGATTGCTTGCTTCAACGTTAATACCAAAATTTGATACAACATTATTCAAGTCAGTTTCTATCCTTTTCTATCAGTTTCTTACAATATGCTTCTATGCCTCTTACTTTGTACTTTTAGGGTCGAAGCAAGAAGACGGTGAAAGCCGGAGCCTGGGACTGGGACAGTGAGAAAGAGAGATCCCTCCAATGTCTTATCCAGACTCTGCAGCTAGATATCTGTCGCCTGTGGGATCCACCGGTTGTAGAAGAGGAATTTGTCAAGTGAGTTAGATTAATATAGTTTATGAATACATTGATAAGTTGATAATTGCATTGAGTTTATACTGTTACAGTTATGTACACTGATCCTTTCAGCACTGCTGATGATCAGTTTGAAATGTATACCAAAATAAATAAATAAATAAAATAAATAAAGAATTACAGATATTCATCTCATTTATGGCTCGACCCTAGCACTTACCCCATTGCCCTGGGCAAGTAAAAATTGATGACAGGCAAGTACAATTTCAGAAATGGTCTATTGTTATTGATCAATTGTTAGGTTGGTTGATTGATTGATGGAAAGATGGATGGCTGGATGAATTGATTGATTGATTGATTATTGATTAATTGATTATGAAATAGGAAACTTATATCATCCTTTGTTCAAAATCCTAAATCATTGATTTAATAAAAACATTTGCCATTTCATTTCTTTTCAATAAATCTTATTTCTATTCTTTTGATTTACTGTGCAGCCTTGCGAGTGGATGTTGCTACAAGATTCTGGAGAACCCGTCCGTCAGCAGGAATCACAGCACCAGAGATATCATCACACAGATCCTGGCTATACTCTTTAAGAGATACAACCATGTTCTTGGTAAGCAAAGCGCATCTCTGTATCCACAATTGAACAAAAATGTAGAACTTTGATGCATTGAGTGATTTAAACGGTTCAGCAAGATTTTATTTTTAACCCAGCCCAAACATCAGGAGCAGTCCCAAACAGGTTAATATGAATTGTTAAAAATATAACTAAAGACGAGGATTAAACTAAAACAACTAATACAATGACTATTAGAACATTCACTTGAACTATTCCGCAAAGTTGAGGTCTCTTTACTTTACAAAATTGAACATTAATTTTACAGAACGATATATACATGTTGTATAGTATGATTTTATATAATTTCTGCATTAATCTGTATGCATTTGACTTCTGGTATAAAAGTGAACATTTTCTACACATTTCAGAGAGGAATCTATTAATTGACTTTGGAGAAATTAGAATGGGTCTCTTGCATTTCTCTATATTATTTTAGGTGGAAGTCTGAAGATGCTGCAACTTCTCCAGCATTTTGAGCATCTAACGAGCCCCCTGGCCCACTCCGTCCACACAATCGCCACCCAATACGGAGTCAAGAGTGTCGTCAACGAAATCATGAGGTAACAGCAAGAGAATTTTCCCTTTTAGCATTCCAAGTACGGTAATGATTTTTTGTATTATGTCAAAACTTTGGGCAAATTAAATGCCTTGTATGTTTGTGTAAAAAGGAAGTAATTTTTGTCTGAGATGCCAGTTTTCAGGCAAAAGCATGAACTGCAAATGAGTGGTCATGTTTTAAGCCTCATGTTTTATGACGGCTGTTTTCTTTGTTGATTCAGTCCCAGATATTGTGTCATAGTTAATCTTCAAGTGCTTTGACCGTATGTAGCTGAATCTTATTTTGCAGGGAGTTAGGCAGTATGGACCCTCAGCCCTCGGGACCTATCAAGGGATAACAGTGGGCTGAGAATCTGAGATCATATACTGCTTTGTATTAGTTGTCAGATAATCTCATCTTCGATCGATTCCGCTCCTTTATAATTAAATATCCTTATCCTTGTTTTGATCTCATTTTATATTGTATTTTTATCTATCAATGATCAATCCATTCATTGTGTGTCCATATCCTTATCTTAACTATTACCTAGTATTATACATGATATTTTATAATTTTTCAGGGAGATAGGCAGTATGGATCCCCAGGACCTATCTAGAGACAACAGTGGGACGAGATCCTATGCCGCATTCCTGGTCGAGTTGTCGGAGAAAGTCCCAGAGATCATGCTTCCCTGCATCAGCCTCATCCTGTGCCACCTGGACGGAGAGGTAATTGAGTGATCAAACAAAACTTTATTTCACACAAAAAAAAGAGTTAAAAACATACAAGTCAAGTCGATGAACATCAAAGAACATTGCATAATAATACACCAAGAAAAAAATATAAGTATGTGCAGATAATACAATGTGTGTTCAAATGTATAATTTTGGAAATAGGGGTGTCCCGATAAGCCAGGAGTCTTGAGTGTTTGGGGCTTTGGGCCAACTGTGATAAATAAATTCTGGATGTCTGGTACATCTTTTATCACATGTAGTCAGGGCTTGAACTCAATGCTTGCCCACTGGCCCGGGGCTAACTGGCAAGCAAAACCTTTTTAATGAAAGTCATGGTATCGTATGAAACCATAAAAGAACAAGTTAGCATTTTAAAAGCAAAAGGGACTAAGTAACATTGTCCCAATCCTCAAAATAAAATTTTAATTCTAGCGGTTCCCTTATACCTTGCTGTATTCGTATTAACAATAAAATCACGGGACAGGTTTCGGTTTTTCAAATTTCCATTTCGTTACAAAGATATGTATGATTGAAGTATTCAGATAAGAAAAACTCTGGGCGAGTTTTTCTTCCGTGTACAAAGTGAGTGCAGTGAGTTACTGAATATCACTTTGCATTTTCGCTCATTACTTGGCCATACAATGTCCATTTGACTTGAAAGTTTCACACAATACCCTGTGGACATATGAGATAACAACAATATACATTGCATGAACCATTCATCACTTTTTGCACATGTCAACATAGTTACTAGATCCCTTTAAAAGCTATATATGTTACACTAGCATCCACACTAACTTTTTTGTCTACTTGCCCATTTGGGTAAGTAAAATTGTAAAATTTCAAATTTTACTTGCCCTGAACAAAAATTTCACATGCCCCCCAAAAATAATACATGTGCAACAATTTGTTGGCCGTAGGTTGTTTGATTTGCTTGGCAAATTTCTGGCTTGTTTCTAGAAGTAAGGAATTACACTTTTCTCGCATAGTTCTCTCAACAGAAATGTTAGTTGCACGATCAAGCAACCAAACTAGACCATTTGTGAAATTTGACTTGCCAGACATCAAATTTTACTTGCCCTGAACAAGTGTGCAAGTTCCACTGTCGAGCTTTCTGTTATATGTCTTCTCCCATTATTTATCTCTATCTTCATTTGATAAATACACACAGTATTGTTTGAGCTTTTTTTATGCTATCATTTTATTTGTTATTCCTCAGTCATACACCATGAGGAATGGCGTCTTGGGGGTGCTTGGAGAGATTGTTATCAAAGTCTTGAGCAAAGACCAGCTGGACAAGAAGGCAAAGACAACACGTGATCAGCTGCTGGATAAACTTGAGGTGAGTTTTGTTTTTCTTTAGTTACAAAATATTGTCATTACTTTTTAAAAAAAACATTGTATTTCTTTTGTTTTTCTTATTCAACAGTCTCTTTCCTCTAGCTATTGAGACTCAGTTCCAAAATATATACAGGTTTATTCTTATGCATGATCTTCTCTTTGTTAGGGGGAGGGAATGTTGAATTTTCACTTAATCTGTGATTTGTTTTGTTGACAGGTAATGATAATTGCATATCTCTAAAACCCTTAGGGATGATTCTGTACCATATAATATCATTAAACTAAAGTTGGATTGGATTCATAAAACAGTCACACGGTGCCATCTTTCAAAAGCCTTGCACATGACATAATACGATATACACATTGGCTCAATATTATGCAGTGCGCCAATAAAAAAAGCCTAGTTATGAATGTTCAAACTGTGGGGTAGTTTTTCAAACAGTACCGTGACTACCGTCTACATTACATCCCCATGCACGACAATCTTTTAAAGCAAGAAACTTATTTTCATAACTACAGGATCACATTCATGACGTGAATGCATTTAGCCGTAGCCGTGCCATCCAGGTATGGCTGCACCTGTGCCGGGAGCGCGCCATTCCGCTGTCTCGTCAGCATTTGGTCATGAAATTCAAAACTACCCTTTAGTTTATAGAATACATGATTTCAATTTATTATTTCATGTTTTGTTTTGTTTTTCAGGATCATATCCACGACGTGAATGCGTTCAGCCGTAGCCGTGCCATCCAAGTCTGGCTGCACCTGTGCCGGGAACGCGCCATTCCACTGTCCCGTCAACATTCGGTCATGGAGTTGGTCGTCGGACGACTGAGGGACAAATCCAGTATCGTCCGTAAAGCCGCCGTTCAGCTTGTCTCGGCTTTCCTGACCAGCAACCCTTTCGCGGCTAAGGTATTTATCCTGTGATGTATTCTTTTTAAACATGATTAAATTCATTTGTTTTGGTGTTTTGTACCCAATACCATGTAGCAAAGTAATAAGGCAGATCATGTGACAAAATGCTCAAATCTGATTAGTTCAAATGTGCATATTTTCTGACTTGCAGTTAATTGCAATTATAGAATTGGTTGATAAATCCCTGCAATCTGATTGGTTGAGAGCAAAATTTGTGCAGACAATTAATTGTACTGGATGCATGAAAAGTCATGCGTCCGGTAAAAAAATCATGCGTCCGGTAAAAATTTCATGCGTCCGGTAAAAAATTTCATGCGTCCGGTAAAAAAATCATGCGTCCGGTAAAAAAATCATGCGTCCGGTAAAAAATGTCATGCGTCCGGTAAAATTATTTCATGCATCCGGTAATTTTTCTAATTTTTAATTTTTTTACTTTTTGGGGGGCGTAACAATGCCCATTCTATAAAACAGATGATGCGCAAGTTTATTTCGTGGGTCGGTGGAATTGTTTGCACGCGGTAACTATGGAAACTAGTCTAAACCCACTCGGCTTCACCTCGTGGGTTTAACAGTTCCATAGTTACCTTGTGCAAACAATTCCTACCGACCCACTCATACCTGCGCATCATTTGTATACTGTACAATCAAATGCAAATCTTTCTGCAACAGGGCCCAGGTCAGATTATTTTCTTTGTATACTCCGCAAAAAAAGAAACTGGACACTTGTATAAGTTGAAATATTTCATATTAATGTACGATAAAGTGTACATGATCATATATCAAATTAAAGGGAATTTAGTCCTCTACATGCAGGGTATAACTTAAAGGTGTAATCGTTCATGCATGAAATGCCATGGTCAATTAACACTAGCAAGGTCTGTTTTCAAAAATAGCAAAACAATAGAGGACCACACCATTCGACTGAAGTGATAGTAAGCGTTTCACTTAAAACAAGATGAGCGGGGCAAGTAAATTATGACATTATTCAACTTTATTGTTATGAACAAACTCTGGAAATACAAATTTGTCAATAAAACAGGGCCAGGTTATGAAAGCATTATCATACTGGTCTGTATTACAAGCATGAAGCTTGTCTATTTCATGTGTCCCCTACAATTTTAACCATATTTACCTAGAGAAATGAAATATTAAAGACTGCCCAAATGTTTGACCAAGGGTGACTTCAGCTTTTGAAGATCTTTGGACTACGGTATAATTCTTGAGAAGAATTGATACCATTTTCATGCTGAAATAAGGGCACAAACTGTGGTTTTGACTAAAAAGCTTTGCCATGGAATTCCCCATTTTGATTCCTTTTGGATGAAAATAACACCTATAACGTTCACAATTTGTCTTCATTTATACTTTTTATTGAGATGAAGATAGAAAAAGATCACATTTGTAATGAAAAATTATGCCATCTCATGAATATAGCGTTTTACATTATGCTTATAAACATGATATGGTTGAGTGGATGTTCCATTTTTGCTATTTTTGAAAACAGACCTTGGTGTGGTTAATTGACCGTGACAAGTCATGCATGAATGATTTCATCTGGATTTCATGCGAATATTGAAGAGGGTCATTTTATCTTTAATTTGATATACAATATCATATATTTTATCGTTAATGAATACGAAATATTTGGTCTCATACAAGTGTCCAGTTTCTTTTTTTGCGGAGTATATTACGATAACTACAATTACTCTATATTTGTCCTCACTCTAATTCTTTTCCCAACAGCTTTCAGTGGAGGAGCTGCAAGTGAACCTGGAGAAGGAAGAAGAGAACCTGAAAGCACTGATGCCTGATGAACCAGAGACCGCTAGCAATGGTAAACTTCACTTCCTTTGCATTCATTTCTTAGGCTAATATTTTTGAAAGCTTACCGTTATATCAGGGCTCCACACTTACATTTTTTGTCCGGTCAGGCCAGTGAAATAATTTCTTCCCCTTTTCTGGTGGCCCGAAAGAAAAATTTACTGGCCCAAATATGTTATTTCATGAGTAAATGTTTTACTATTCAAAATATCACTCTTTCCTGATCAAACTTGTGATGATATATGAAGCATGTCATGAAAGAAAACAAGATTTTTCTGATTTTGTCAATGTCGGGTTGAAAATCTACCTGCCCGATCGGGCCATCAAAATGTGATTTTTATACATTTTTGCTGGCCCCAAGTGCAATTTCACTGGCCCCAGGCCAGTGCGAGTGTCGAGCCCTTGTTATATGTAATCCCTCGTGTCTGAAATTGTACTCACTTCATGAAATTATACATTCTAATTGAGCAAGAGAAACTAGATGCAATCGTACCTGATGAAATTAAGACTACTAGTAAAGGGAAAATTCCTTTTTCCTTTTCATTCATTTCTAATAATATTGTTCTTGGAAAGTAAAAAAGTATTTATAATATATATTGATTTTGAGTCTTGTTTTTTTGTAATAATTGATGATAAAAATTAATTTTATTTGTGTCTCAAGCCATTTTTCATATATATATAAGCAAGGTTCTTTCTCCAAACAATTGAGTCATGCAACACAATTATATTTTCTGATTACAGAGATTACAGCTGGAAAGCCATGGAACTAGAGTACAGTACCTTTTACAGTTTAATCAATACAACTTTATAATTATAACAAAATTCTCTGATTGCAGATATGAGTAGGAAACCAGAGGACAGCTGGGCAGCCATGGAACCAGAGATAATTGCTAAAGAAAGTAGAAGATGATGATAATTCTTTGATAAATATTGATATTTGATACATGATTCTACATAATGTGACCTGAAAAGTAAATTTTAAACAAATCTTAAAAGTAAATTTACAACTTTATAATAACGACAAAATTCTCTAATTACAGATGTGAGTAGGAAACCAGAGGACAGCTGGGCGGCCATGGAACCAGAGATAATCGCAACAATCAACAAGATCCTGGAAGCAGAAGATGAAGATGACAATTCCCTTCAGATCTCTGAGGATGCGTCTACAATCGAGTAAGTCCTTTGCTTTAAAACAAAGAGTCTTTCCTGTGCTAATTTGGCCCAAAAGGTGCCTATATCTATGATTCTGCAGCCCTATAGGCCTAGACCACCATACTTGTACTATAAGCAGTAAAATCTGCAGAATGGGGCTAGTCCCTTGTGGGCCAGGACCAGCACCAGTTCCACTAATCTCTAGATATGCTTGGGTAATCTTTTACGGATGAATGAGTTAGGGAGGTATGTGTGCTCTGCTACGTTCTTTTAATTCTTATGCTATTCTAGCGCATTGACATCGATAAGTCAGAGCCAATGGTGCTAATAACCATGGTAAATGACAGTGGTTCGTTATCCAAGACCCTGGGCCCGGGTAAATCTGTGTGTTTAAAATTTCCCTTCTCCATTCTATAAATGCCAGGCTAGAGGGCAGAAGGTATAATTTTTTAATTCTTTGGTATGACCCGGTCAGAGTTCGAACCCAGGACCTTCCGAGCATGAGGAAGACACTCTAACCACTAAGCCACCATAAGGCAGATCTAAATACAAATTAAGATGTTTTAATCCCAAACCCTAATTTAATTTTCAACATGCTATGTAGTGGGTTGCATACAAATCTTCAATGCTGCATTATTATTTTGATCATTTGTTTACTTCAAAATAATGTAGTTTGGACATTTGGATCAATTAATAACTGTAACGAAATGACACTCCTTATTTATTCTGTATTCCAACATAGAAGATTTGTATTTCACTATTACCAAGAAAAAACAATTAATCAGTTGAATTTTTGTTTTAATTTGCAGTACAATTGATGAGATCATTGAGCTGCTGGACAAGTCCCATCACACCAGGGCCATTCGTCTCATGCAAGCCGCCCAGAACTGCTGGCCGGACCATCAGGCGTTCACACCCCTCGACTCAGCTGACCAAGAGTAAGTCATAACTCTATCACCACTGAGCTATAGAAGGAGAATTGATGACTAACATATCAAGCCTTCAAATATTCCTATTGTTTCATCATATCATATCCCCACAATGCATTTGTGTGACGTAAAAATGACAAAGTTCCGGCCTTCTAGACTGCTTATAGCAAGGCCGTCAGTCCGCAATTGGTTCATGTACAAATCCATAGGGCACGTGACTGCGCGCGCTTACAGTTTACCTTCTAGTTCTACAATGGCAGATGGAGTCATACTTCTATGGTTAGAATAGAGACTACTAGTAGTCCTTTTGTCATATTAAATGAATGTAAATAATTTCTAATCATCAATCATGCAAGATCGTACAAAGCTTACACTATATCTTTAATGTTTATTTTCCAGATCTGATGAAGAGCAGGAGGAGGAGGAAGTCTCTGAATTCTCTCCAGAAGGGAAGGCCATGTACAACATGCTCAAGAACATTTACCTCGGTAAGAAAGATGCCATTCTCCTGCTAACTTTTCTGCTATCAATGCCACGTCCTGCTTCTTTCCGTAGATTAAAATAATAAATGTCAACTGCTTTTTTGTTAGGATGTCTTTTTTGTCTGTCTGCAATGAAATGATCGGAAATATCAGACCCATTTTTTGTTTGTTTGTTGTTGTTGTTTTTTTTTTTTTTTTTTTTTTTTTGGGGGGGGGGTTCGGCAAGTTGTTAATTTTATAATGTCATCTTTTAATCCATGCACGTTTTGTTTGTACGTTGATCTTTATCAACTTTTAACAGGGTTTCCAGTATCATTGGATATATCTCATGATGAATTTGATTTTAAACTTGCATTTAAAAAAATTGAATGACAGATTGCTGCCGGCTGCCACTACAATAAACTGGGTGAGTGATAGTGATATGAGGAGCTGTTAATAATATCTCCCTTCTTATTACTCTTATAACAAAGCTCGACACTAGCAATTGCCAGATTGCCCGGGGCAAGTAAAAATTTATGTCAGGCAAGTAAAATCTCAGAAATTGTCTAGTTCATTTGCCCGATCGGGCAACTAAATAAATGGTCAACTACTAGATAAAAATGTTAATCTTTACGTGTAGATCTCCCTTAGAAGTAAGTGGGCAATTAAATTGTCTGTTAGGGCAAGTCAAATTGAAACAATTCAGATTTGAATTGCCCGAATGGGCCAGTAGAGAAAAAAGTAAGTGTAGAGGCTGGCTTGTATATATAAATTCTTATTTAGAGTCACAAATAAGCTAAGTGATAGCATTTGGTTTGGCATTTTCTCTCGTAACCACTCTTATAACATTACAAATGTTCACTATTTTCTCTTCTATGCAGGCTCGACTGCACCCTCTCCCATGCCGAGCTACAACGCAGAAGAACTTGTCAAGCTAGGTGAAGGCGGTCAGCCTGAGGTCCAGCTGACCACTGGTCAAGACGAAGTAGACCCAGTGGTGAATGAAATCAGCAAACAGCAGATTCTTGTGCAGTACCTCTCGGTTAGTATATTATCTCTTTTTGAATGTGTGATTATTTATTGATTTTATTTGTCCGCTTTCATACAAACAAGCACATACATATAGAAACAGATTGACATATCATTTTAAGATTAGTGTGAGGTGTGTGGTTGGGGAGGGGGGGGGGAGGAAAAGAATTATGATTATAAAGATTGGAAGGATCATAAAACAAGTTACAGTGAACGTATGAATTGATGACCCTTACATTGAGTATCAACAGTGAAATCCTGGAAGCAGCAAACTTTTTGTAATGATGAAGATGACAATGATGGTGATCATGACAACGACGATGATGATGATAACATTGATGCTCATTGCCAACATGACTGCGTCAAGTTTGCAGGCATGGTCAAGACCTGTGTCCCTGCAGTCTGCGAGCTGCTCTCGTCCAAGCAGACCACCGACATCCTCGATTCTGTCAACTTCTTTTTGACCGCCCAGGAGTAATATAAAATTCTGTCAGAATGATTTGTATTAAATCGTTGTTTAATGATGCATTCACTTCTGCTCATTGCAAACAGGACTGTGTCAAGTTTGCGGGCATGGTCAAGACCTGCGTCCCTACGGTCTGCGAGCTGCTCTCGTCCAAGCAGTCCACCGACATCCTCGAGGCGGTCAACTTCTTTGTGACCGCCCAGGAGTTTGGGGTGAGCAACGCCGGGGACGGAGTGCGACGCATGCTGGGCCTGATCTGGTCCAAGGAGCAGTCGATCAAGGAAGCCGTGGTGACCGCCTACAAGAGGCTTTACCTCAATCCAGAGGGAAAGAATGTGAGGTATGTAATATGTGATTGTTATGTCTGATGTTTAGATTGTTGCGAAGCCAAATATGTCACGAGAGTGGAGCATCAAAGATTCAAAACCCTTCGCAGATGTCATTTCAGTTGGCGGAGATGATGATGATGATGATGATGATAATGATGATGGTGATGGTGATGATGATGGATGATGATGATGATGATGATGATGATGATGATGATGATGATGATGATGATGATGATGATGATGATGATGATGATGATGATGATGATGATGATGATGATGATGATGATGATGATGATGATGATGATGATGATGATGATGATGATGATGATGATGATGAAATATAGCAGTATCATGTTATGCAAAATTTTAATTTTTTTTCTCCAAATCAGAGCCCGTAGTTTGGCAGTCGTGCGCAACTTGATGCAGCTGACTTACGGAGCCAGCCTCGGGGACATCACATCCTTGGAAGAGATGGTGGCCGAGTTCATCAAATCGGGAGACTTTCCTTCTCAGATGACACAGATAATGTGGGAATTCTTCACCATGAAACACCCCGAGACTACGGCCGCTGAAAGCAGGGCCGCGCTTCAACTCCTGGGCATGGCAGCTAGGTAAGGGTCTAAGGTTCATTTGTGTCTCGAATGAGCAAGCTGATTGATGCATTTATTGATTTTTTTTCTTGCATTTCCATTACCATTACCAGTGCAAAGGGAATTAACCCCTTGACTACGGGAACCGGGTGGGCTATGTACAAAGTCTATGGGGATTTCAGAATCTCGAAGGGAAGGGGTTAATTATTTGTTTGTTCGCTTTTTATGGGACACATTATTAAATTAGCATTTTTATGAAGTACATTTACATCTCAAATTCTACAGTCAATTGAAGGTATACCATACACCTCTGTTGTCCATATTATTTGATCAATTTGAATTTCTAAATTCTACTTTTTATACATTTCAGTGCTGATGCTGGCATTGTTCACAGCAATGTGGAGGTGTCAGTCTCAGAGGGTCTTGGAGAAAAGTGAATAAATAATTACGCTGACCAGAGACCTGTGCAATATTTATTGTTCAACAAGGAATAATGATTGATGATGATGATGATGATAGTGATGAATAAGATAACGAGGACAAATTTACCATTTGTCTCACAAAATAAAAATCACTGCAATTTGCTGCAAGACGAACTGCCTACCGTATTCTCTATTGATATTTCATCACCAATAAATACCTTCCATAAGATTATGATTATATATATATTTTTTTGTTATTTCAGTGCTGATGCGGGCATAGTTCACAGTAACGTTGAGGTCCTGGTCTCCGAGGGTCTTGGAGAGCGTGGAGAGAAAGACTTCCTTCTGGCCAGGGACACTTGTGTTGCACTCCTGAAGCTGGTGGGAAACAAGAAGGTATGGATTGTCCCAACCATTAAAGGGATCTAATAACTTTGTTGACATGTGCAAAAAGTGATGAGTGGTTGATACAATGTATATTGTTGTTATCTGATATGTCCACTGGGTGTTGTGTGAAAATTTAAAGTTAAATGCAAAGTGATATTCACTAGTTCATTGCACTCACTTTGTACACGGTTTTGACGGTCCAGTAGATAATTTAACATCTGAACACTTCAATCGTAAATATTTTTTAACCAAAGGGAAATTTGAAAAACCAAAACCTGTCCCATGCTTTTATTGTTAATACGAATACAAAAAGGTATGAGGGAACCGCTAGAATTCCAATTGGATTTTGAGGATTTGGACAATGTTACCTACAGGCAATTCATACTTACGTCTAGCACTGGCTCAGCACTGGATAAATCCACTGCTAGACGCAGATATGAATGGAATGTCTAGCATCAGTCTGTGCTCAGCCTGGCATAACTTTGATCCACTGTTGATCCACTGTTGATGCTAGACACACTCGTCTAGCACAAGGTTGCGCATGCGCATTACGGTATTGCGCGTTCAGAATTTGCAAGTCATCGTTACGTCACAATAGAAGTGTACTAGTGCGCATGCCCAGACATGTCTTAGACATATTTCCAATCCACTGTTTGTATTCATACTTGCGCGTCAGTTATCCACTGTTGATGCCGAGTATGAATGGTCGGCTTTTCGTCTAGCACTGGCTCAGCAGTGGATTTATCCAGTGCTGAGCCAGTGCTAGACGTAAGTATGAATTGCCTGTAAGTCCCTTTAACATTCGTCTGGTAAAAAAATGAATTGCAAGGTTCTTTATCAAAATCAAATTGAAGTTAACAAATTTTTAACAGTGTTTTTGTATGCTTTATTTGATTCTAATATGGAAGAATAAAAGCCTTTTCGTTGGTAAATAAAGAGAAAAGTGAAGTACAATCATGTAAATAAAGAACAGTAATTTTGTATTCATCAAAGACATAGTTTTGACTAATGTGCACATTTCATGTTTAACCACAAAGACCTCCAGAAAGGGGTTATTTGGGCTTTGGCCAGGGTGCCGTTAAGAGTCTCTAGGGCAATACATTCAATAGTTCTTTGTAATTTGCCAGATGCACTACAAAATATACTGTCACAATTTCCTGGACTTGAACCTTTTTTTTGTCTCTCTTTTTTCTTTTTTTTTTAGCCTAAAGTATTGAGTGGGAAGGAGCAGTTCCGCTTCCCAAGCACCCACAACGTCTTCAGCAGGCTCGGAGACATCCTCGTCAATGGTATGCTCAGTTTTAATTTTGTTCCTGATTTTTGTACATGATGGCCTTGTATTCTATGTTGGGTTCATCTTCAACTTGGACTGGTTGAGAGGTAGTTTTTAAAAAGTTTACTGGCCAGTCACTAAAAGACTTCAGTATATTTTCGGTATTGTTTATTGAATCTTGAAGAAAAAAAACGGAAACTCTAGAATAACATGAAGTTAGATATTTTTTCTTCATTCAGTCAAGTCATGTGCAAACTGGAGAGATCAGCATAGATGGCAATAAAAGCAATCTACCGGTAAGCCGAGCACCCGGACACGATCTGTGGATATCCTCAAGTGTCTGGCAACCGTCTAACTGGACAGTCAACTAGAGACTTCAGTAGATGTCAGTATTGTCTGATAATCTTGAAAAAGGAAAACTCCAGAATAATATCATTGATAATGTGAAAGCCTTTTGTTATTCAATCAATGCACAAGCAAATGTGAGAGTAATTCCTGGGCGCCTTTAGCAGAGAAGGCTGTAAAAGCCATAATTCCGGTTAGCGGAGCACCCAGACACGATCTGTGGCGATATCCTCAAGCGGCTAGCAGCGGTCCTACTGGCCAGTCACCTAGAGACTTTAGTAGATTTTAATGTTGTGTCTTAGACTTGAAAAGAAAGGAGACTCCATAATAACATGACTAGTAATGTGATATCTTTTCTTTATTCAATCCAGGCATGAACCAGTTGGAAAGTAGTTCCTGGGTTCCTTTGGCAGAGACGGCCGTAAAAGCCATCTACCGGTTAGCGGAGCATCCGGACACGATCTGCGGCGATATCCTCAAGCGGCTGGCAGCGGTCCTACTGGCCAGTCAACAGGAGTCTTCAGCAGAGGCTCCAGAACCGGTGGAGAGCCAAGAGGAGACGAAGGAGGCTCCGAAACCATCTGAGACATCTGAAGAGCAGGAGGAATCGGAGGAGAAGGCAGACAAGACAGAGGAAGATCCGAGCGAGAACGAAAAACAGCAAAGTAAGTTTTTATGAACAAGCAATGAGAAGATCTTATATAAATCAGTGCTGCCAAGTCTCCCTGATTCCACAGGAAGATCAGAGCTAGAACGAAAAACAGTAGAGTAAGTTTTTATGAACAGCAATTAGAATATCTGATTAAAATCAGAGCTGCCAAGTATCCCTGATTCCGCAGGAAGATCCGAGCGAGAACAAAAAACAGCAGAGTAATTTTTTTGGACAGCAATTAGATATTTTTGATTGATAGATTTTGATCCCTTTCGTACTCAGTTATATGAGTTATCATGGGATGCTTATTTTTAATTTCCATATCTTCTCTTCAGCCCCTGCTTTCAGCTGTCCGTCCGGCCTGCTGACCAGACTGATGGCCATCTCCGGTCAGATTGCTCTGCAACAGCTGATCCACCTTGATGTGATGGTCCAATGCCATCTATTTTATGCTTTGATTTCTTTAATTAGTTAACTTGTTTTTTTCTGTCTTCAGCTCCATCGTTCTGCTGTCCTTCTGGCCTGCTGACCAGACTGATGGCCATCTCAGGCCAGATTGCCCTGCAACAGCTGATCCACCTTGATGTGATGGTGCAGTGCGAGCTGAAGAGACGCCACAACATACAGGAGGGAAAGAAAGAGGCAGATAAGAAGGAGAAAGCAAAGGTATAATGATGATGATGATGATGATGATTATGGCGATGGTGATGATAAGGTGGGATAATCGTGATGATGATGATAATGACAAAGTTGTTGGTCATATTTATGACAATGTTGGCGGTAGTGATGACGATGCACTTGATAATGATGATTTTTTACTCTGATTACAGAGTGAGGGAGACAACGCCAACATTGAAGATGAGATGGGACTGGCAGGTGCCACTGCGGAGGATGCTGAAGGGGAGTTTATCAGACGCATCTGTGAATCGAGCATCGTGACTGGTAAGCATCATTTTTAAAATATTAGCCATTTATGTCCTTGCACTAATTTTGTACACAGTTGAAAGTCTCCTGGGGAGACTTTGCAACTCCAATCTGAACACTTCAATCATAAATACGAACAAGAAATTTGTAAAATCAAAACATGTCCATGCTTCTATTGATAATACAAAAATGAGGTATGTGAGAACTGCTAGAGTTCTATGGTTTTGTGGATTTTGGGCAGCCTCTTTCCTAGCTCTTGGCACTTGTAATTATTGATGAATTCCTTTCCTTTGAAAGTCTATTTTAGAATTTTTCAAATCCCTTAATTCAATTTTGTTAATTCTATTTTGACAAAGGACCCAATTTGCTAGGCTCAGTGAAGCCCCTGATTGTGCTTGTCTGTAGCAACCCTATCAAGTATTTCAGCCCAGAGCTGCGGGCCAACTGCTACTCTAGACACTGCCAAAGTTGACTATTTTTGCTTCCCTAAAAGGTCGATTTTTAACTTTGTTTCCTTTTGTTTTGTTTTGTTTTCTGTCCCTTCCAAGGACCCAATTTGCTAGGCTCAGTGAAGCCCCTGATCCTGCTTGTCTGTAGCAACCCTATCAAGTACTCCAGCCCAGAACTGCGGGCGGCTGCTACGCTAGACACTGCCAAAGTTGACTATTTTTGCTACCCTGTTTTCTATCCCTTCCAAGGACCCAACTTGCTTGGCTCAGTGAAGCCCCTGATTATGTTTGTCTGTACCAACCCTATCAAGTACTCCAGCCCAGAACTGCGGGCGGCTGCTACGCTAGACACTGCCAAAGTTGACTATTTTTGCTACCCTAAAAGGTCGATTTTAACTTTGTTTCCTTTTGTTTTGTTTTGTTTTCTATCCCTTCCAAGGACCCAACTTGCTAGGGACAGTGAAGCCCCTGATCGTGCTCGTCTGTAGCAACCCTGTCAAGTACTCCAGCCCAGAGCTGCGGGCGGCTGCTACGCTAGCTTTGGCCAAGTTCATGCTGGTATCTACCGAGTTCTGTGAAGCACATCTCCAGCTTCTCTTTACTCTTCTTGAAAAGGTACTGTTTTTGTGTTCGTGTATACAGAATTTGTTGGTAAAATCCTACCCATGTAGCAGGAGTACCCCTTAAAATGTTACTCCATTAAACTTTCTGATCAAGGGTTTTTCCCTTTTCCACTGTTAGATTTATGTATCTGAATATTGCTTACATGTGGTGGGCCCTGTATTAACTAGATCTGGATCTGGATGTAGTAGTCTGGAAAGCTCTATTAGAGCATCACTCAGAACGAGACTGTGAAAGTCAGGGTTGCTCATACCAACTGCATGTGTTTCTGCAGGGCACTTGAAAATTTATTTACATTTTCAACTGAGGTTATCTCTTCTGGTAGAGAGTTCCATATTCTTGCCGTATTGGGGAAGAAGGAGTAGAGGTGTGGTTGTGAGTTTGATTGAGGGATAGCGAACTGGTTCGGTTTGGTGCTTCTTGTCATCATACGTGTGCAAGCTAATGGAGCCTCTTGCATGTGAATGAACTCATTGATGTTCAAGTCAACGTGATTGAATGTTATCTTCTGGAACATGACAAGGCTGCTATATTGTCTTCTGTTCTGGAGTAGAGGAAGCTTCAGACGTTCCAGCATAGATGTGACTGAGCTCGTTCGGCTGTGGTCATTTGAGATGACTCTGGCTGCTCGGCGTTGGACAGCTTCAATTTTGTCTTCATTTCTCTTAGTGTGTGGGTTCCATACAGAACTACAATATTCAACATGTGGCCTAACAAGGCTTTTGTAAGCTTGTGTTTTTACATTAACTGGTGCATTGCTCAGGTTACATTGTATGAAGCCTATGATGCTGTTGGTTTTCGCTGAAACAGTATCTACATGCCGGTTCCACCCCATGTCGGAAGATAGGGTGACCCCAAGATACTTATGATGACTTGTTTCAGGTAGTGATTGACCGGATAAAGTATAGTTGAAAGTGATAGGAGACTTCTTCCTTGTGAATCTCATGATGTTACACTTTGTGGGTTTGAATCTCATCTGCCATTTTTTCCCCCATTTTGCAAGTTTATTGAGGTCTGTTTGTAGGTTACGACAGTCTTTCTGGTCTTTCACTGGGCTGTAGATGAGACAATCGTCCGCAAAGAGACAGACTTTTGATGTTATGTTGTCTGGGAGATCATTGATGTAGCAAAGAAAGAGCAAAGGTCCCAACACTGTTCCCTGCGGGACTCCGGAGTCTACATGAACAGGCTTGGATGATCTGCCTTGAATGACGACTGACTGTTCACGGTTGGTTAAGAAGTCAGAGATCCAGGGGAGAAGGGAGTTCCTAATTCCATAGTGTATCAACTTGTGTAGCAAAATCTAGTATGGAACAAGATAATACAAATTTGTTTACCACTTTGAATGACTAGAAAACTGTAACTATCAAGCAATGCTAGAAATTCAACTCTTTTCATTCTCTGCCAGACAGTCTGGCAGAGAAATCATGTCTTGTTCAAATGTTGGTGGACCAGAACAAGCATTTAATAGCCCAAAACAAAGAAAAACTTTAAAAAGTTGGTTTATTTTGGTTGCCCAGGCAACTGATTTCTCACTTTGAAAAGATAAACATGGATTCTATATCTCATTTCCCCCCTAAAATTCTAAATGTATTCTTGCAGGCGCCAGAGGCAGTTATCCGAGCCAACACCATGATCGCCATCGGAGATCTCACCTTCCGATTCCCCAACCTGATCGAGCCTTGGACGCCCAACATGTATGCCAGGTATGTGGTAAATTTACTAATATAAAGGATGTCTCCACAATAAGACGGATAGCTTGCGGCAAGGTGTGGCTGACATTGCACGAGACTAGCTGCAACTAGTGCGTGTCCATAATTTTAAACATGCTACAAGCTGAAACTACAATCTAGGCCCTTGAAATATTATTTAAATAATAAAGTTGCTTGAAAGCATGCTTATCTTGAAGAAGATTAAGACTAGAAGATCACTAGCTGTGAGATTATATTAACAGTTAGTCTTTCAAGTTTCAGTCATTCTCAGAAATGCTTACAGGAGTTTAGTTTGCATGAACCTACATCCCATGTACACAATATATCCCTGACTATATTTACATACACTTTGAATACCCACTTGTTAAAGTTGAAGATCAATTAATTTAGTGTTCGTGATGCCATTCTTGTGTCTATTCCTCCACATTCTTATGTGACAGATTGCGTGACCCTTCACCCCACGTCCGCAAGAATGCCCTGATGGTTCTCACCCACCTGATCCTCAACGATATGGTCAAGGTCAAAGGTCAAATCAGCGAGATGGCATCCTGCATTGTCGACTCTGAAGATCGCATCTCGAGTCTCGCCAAGCTTTTCTTCTTTGAGCTCTCTAAGAAGGTTAGTACTTCATTAAAGTTCTAAACTTTTTTTAAAAGCAATTAGGAGTAGATTCTTTGAAGAACAAGGTGAAGGTCAGAGGTCAGATCATTTTATTTTGAAGAAAGAATCCCAAGCCTTCTGATTGTTCAATGTGTTTATTATATTTTGTCTACCATAGCTAGGGTAATCGGGTGTACAACATCTCTCCCTGATGAGGAATTGAAGATCGTGTTATTTGAAATTAATTGATTTTATTTGATTTTAATTGATCGATTTTGATTACATCTTTCTGCCATAGGGTAATGGGGTGTACAACATCCTACCAGATGTGATCAGTGGACTTTCTGATCCAGATCTCCAATCTCTCTGAGGAAGAATTAAAGATCGTTTTATTTGATATTAATTTATATTTGATAGATTATTGTCTATATTTCTATACAGGGTCATGCGGTGTCCAACATCTTACCAGATGGGATAATTTTCATCCTTTTGTTTGATGTGTAATTGATCACAGCGCTGCCAAGTCTCCCTGATTTCGCAGGAGTCTCCCTGAATATAGACCAAGATTACTGCATCGGATTTCATCCCATCAGCCAATCTCCCTGATTATTAAATAAAGTTGTCATTAGGTTGTATGCATGGTAGATATCTCCCTGATTTATGATGAAATTTCCCTAAATCTTCCTGATTGTTGAATTTCACTGTTGGTAGCTCTGTGATCAGTGTTTATATTTTTGTAATTTCTTTTACAGGGTAATGCGGTGTACAACATCCTACCAGATGTGATCAGCAGGCTCTCCGACCCGGATCTCGATCTCCCCGAGGAGGAATTCAAGACCATCCTCCGGTACCTGCTGTCATTCATCCAGAAGGACAAACAGGCCGAGTCCCTCGTTGAGAAGCTCTGCCACCGCTTCAGAGCTACAAGGTATGTATCTTTATTTATTGTATTGCTGAGAGAGAGTGTGACAAGAGCATTATTTAATCAAAAAAATTAATTGAGTTTTGCATACCATCTTGTAGACCTTCAGAGCCTTTGTAGAGAACCTGTGTCATCTCTTTAGGGCTACAACTCAAGGTATGTTTCAGTGATTATTATATAAAGATAAAGAATATATGATAATTGGTCGTTCATGAAATAGATAAATTATTTGTATCATATAGTTATGAATAGTGTAGTTATAATAAGAAGAACAAGCAGGCTGAGTCCCTCGTTGAGAAGCTGTGCCATCGCCGCAGGGCAACAAGGTATGTTTCAGGGGTTATTATGTTAACCCCTTCTATTCGGGATCTGAAATTGCCAAAGACTTTGTACATGGCCCACCCTGTTCCCGTAAGAAACGGGTTAAGATACAGATTATGATAATGAGTATGATAATTGTTCGTTCATGAAATAGATGAATTATTTGTATCATAAAGTTATGAATAGTGTAGTTAATTAAGAAGAACACGCAGGCTGAGTCCCTCTTTTGAGAAGCTGTGCCATCGCTTCAGAGCTACAAGGTGTATAAATCTTTTTTTATCGTATTGCTGAGAGAGAGTGACAAGAGCGTTATTTAATCAAAAAAATTAATTGAGTTTTGCATATCATCTTGTAGACCTTCAGAGCCTTTGTAGAGAACCAGTGTCATCTCTTTTGGGCTACAAGGTATGTTTCAGTGATTATTAAATTAAGATCAAGAATATATGATAATTGGTCGTTCATGAAATGGATAAATTATTTGTATCATATAGTTATGAATAGTGTAGTTAATTTAGAAGTCCCTCGTTGAGAAGCTGTGCCATCGCTTCAGGGCAACCAGGTATGCAAACCCCAACACTAACTTGTAAATCTACGTTCAGCAGAAAATTTACTTGCCCCCCCCCCCCCCCCCCAAAAAAAAAAGAAACAAAAAAACAAGCAAAAACAAACGAACGAACAAACACGAAAACCCAAAAAACAACATGTGAAACAAAAGAAAAACTAAAACGATAGTCATCTTTCCTTAAAATGAGATTACATTGAACTGAAAAGTGTAAATATGATAAAAGTCTTCCTTTTTTTTCTGTTATATTTTTTCCCCCGTAGTTGAACAGAAATGTTACCATTTACTTGCCCCTAAAAAACAATGTGAAACTAAAGAACTAAAGAAATGAGAATATAATGAAGAAGAAAAAAGTGTACATATTATGAAAGTTTTTCCTTTTTTGTTCTTATATTTTTTTCAAAACTTCAATACATAAGTCTTCAAAATTGTCTTGCTCAAACATATATGTACTAGCCTGCTTACGTATAGAGGAGATTTACACCTAGGAATAAGAATATTCTCTCAAAGTTGACCAATAATTTAGTTGCCTGATCAGGCAACCAAACTAGGCCATTTATGAAATTTTTTTACTTGCCCGATGTCAATTTTTACTTGCCCTGGGCAATAGGGCAAGTGCTAGTGTCAAACACTGCTTTATGCACATTTATAATATTGTAATTTCAGGTCTGAAGCTCAAGTGAGGGGAGCTAGCGTTCTGCCTGTCGCATCTCAACTTCAACGACAAGGGATTCAAAAAGCTGCAAGAGATTATGGCTTACATTGCCTCAAACTGTGGTTACCCTCTTTCTCTTGTAGTAAACTTTACCATCCACTAGACTTTTGGCTGCGAATCAGTTTGTAATGTTTTTACTTTGCATTTTTTGTAAGGTCTGACGCCCAAGTGAGGGAGCTAGCGTTTTGCCTGTCCCATCTCAACTTCAACGACAAGGGCTTCAAGAAGCTTCAGGAGAATGTGGCTTGCTATGCCGACAAGCTGGCCGACGCGGAGGTGTACGGCTATTTCACCACCATCATCAGCAAGGCCAAGAAGGCCGTCAAACAAGACACAAAGGTAAGTCTATTGAACTGAACTGATTCAAGAGTTACTGTATTTGCTGGTGTATTAACCGCACCTTTTTTCAAAAAAGATTTTTTCAAAAATTGGGGTGTGGTTAATACACGGGTGCGGTTTATAGCATATTAACCGAAATTTTTTCAAACAAACTTGCAAAAAAAGGGGGTGCGGTTAATACACAGGTGCGGTTTAT
The DNA here is from genome assembly GCA_037951105.1 of Echinarachnius parma. Lineage (NCBI taxonomy): Eukaryota > Metazoa > Echinodermata > Echinoidea > Clypeasteroida > Echinarachniidae > Echinarachnius > Echinarachnius parma. The sequence goes on from JBAMJV010003284.1 coordinate 98,228, forward strand.
ACACCGGCAAATACGGTATTTGGTTTGGTAATTTGATAGTACAGTTGAACCTCTTTATAACGAGGTACCTGATATAGGAGGTTATTTCACAGGTACAGGTTCTATGTATTTTGTTGTTTTTTAAGCCCTGATTATACAACAATATATCTGATATAGCGAGGTCTATTCAGTGGGCCTAACATGCTAGTTATAATGAGGTTTCACTGTATTATGTTCAGTTAAGAGAAAGCATCAAACTTATCTACATTATAGCGGGAGGCAGCGGGATCTCGCTTGGAACGGTTTTACGTGCAGTTGAGAAAGAATCGGCTCGAAAAATCGTTCCAAGGCTAGTGCGCGCTGAATGCAGATTTGTTTTGTCCTTGCGCGCGAGGACTCATTGTTCCCAAGAGGCTTTACCGCATTTCAGTACAGCGCGTATTGCAACTTTCGTCATGCACGGGCCTCTGCAGGATCCCGCTGCCTCCTGCTATAGATTATTTGAATGCCTTCCCTAAACAAGTGTAATACTGACATGATGAAGAAGTGTACTATATCACTACCATCATCAGAATGGCAAAGGGAGGTATCAAATAAAGACACAAAGATGAGAAAATGTCATCTCAGTTTTTGGTAACTGGGTAGGCATTGTGATATCTCTATAGGTATTGCAAAACGTTGTAGAGAATAGGTTAAACAAACTATTTCAAGGCTACCTCGAAACAAAAGATTCCTGTGTTTCAAAACAAAGTGAGAAGGTACAAGTGCCAAACTATACTTAGAACTATATTTCATCAAGTATTCATAATTCAAATCAGAAAAGAGCTAGGAACATCTAAAATACATTGTTACTTTAAAAAGGGTTATTGTAATATCAGTGCTCTTTATAACAAGGATTCCCTGGATTTCTTTTCTATATGTTTTGGTGCTGGTTGAGGACTATGAGCAAAAGAAGGTTCCTTGTTAGATCAGGGTTGAAGAAAGGAAAATAAAGTGCTAGGAACAACTAAATTACCTTGTTATTTCAAAGAAGTTTTGTTATAACAGAGCTCATTATAATAAGGTTCCCCTGTATTTTTTTCTATGTGTATTTGTAGGTCCCTGTTGCAGAGAGAGATACAATCGCTTGTAAGTTGCAATAAATTTGTAAGTCTGAAAATTTGTGCATTTTAACCAATTTGCGCATTTGGTCAGATGATCTGACTTACAATTAATTGCACCTTTACAATTGATTGCCTCTCTTTCTGCAATATGGCCTAGCCTTGATTGCATATCTTTATTAAATGTTTCTTTTCTATATGTTTAGGTGTTGGTTGAGGACTATGAGCAAAAGATCGCAGAGTTCCACACCAAAGGTGTCGATGAGAATGAAACGGCAGAGAAGGCTACCAAGGCCTCCAATGCCGCAGCAGCCCTCATTACGAAGAAGAGCACCAGAACACCTGGACGTAAGTCTAATCTTTCTTCTTCTTGGTTAGTTATTTGTGACCGGCTATAGCAAAATCCTGCACTTGTTGGTTTTTAATGTTTTGAAAGAAGAGACATTTTAAGTTCACATAGTACTCTTCAAAAGTTTTCATGTGTATTCTACATATAACGCACTAGTCTTACACAATTTAATGAGAATACGACTAAAAAGAAAGTTGTGTAAGCATCCAATACCATCGCAGCTAGAAGTACAAAGTAAGAGAACATACAAACTCCTGGAGGATAAGTCTACCAATATTCTCTTCTTACATCTAGTACCGGCTTGGTAGTCTCGTGGTATGGTATATTAAAGGGAATTCAGACCGGTATATTAGACGCGTGGATCCATATTGCACACTTTTACACACGGTACGTAATCCCCATTGGCTCAGTAGCGATCGCAAACTTCCCCTCTTCACGAACACCCGAGTCGAAAATGCATCAAAAATAGCCGTTTTCGGAATGTTTGTACTAGTCGAATCATGGTCGAATGGAGATCCATCAGAGATGTTTACGAGCGAAAAAATTACGTAACACTCTCAACCGCACCGACTTCTGTTTGATCTTATCAGCGATGGTCAGCGATGTATTGCCTCAGGTTACAGCTCGAGCAATTCGCACGGTATATAATAGATACCAAGCTGTGTGCTGCATGTAATTTCATAAGAAGGCCCATGTTCAGATATTTCGAAGCACCGCTCTGCGATCGATCCAACATATATCGTGAGTTTACCTCGGGAGATTAGGGTGGAGTGCGAGTTGGAATTTGCTGACTACCCATTTTAACCCACGCATATATGGCTTTAATTGATGCTCTTGGCTTTTCAATGTGAAGGTTGTGGTTAGTTTGTTATTTTGTTTCCCTTCTTGCTTAATAGTTTGTCTGGTTTTATACGTGATAAGGTTGCGGTTAATTTAATAGTTGAGGCTATTGACTTAAAATGTGAAGGAAGCAGGCTTGCAGTCATAACATGAAAAGGGTGTACAGTGAAACCTCATTATAACAAGCGCCTTGGGTCCATTGAATTTACCTCGTTATATCGATATCTCGTTGTATCAGGGCTTAAAAACAACAAAATACATAGAACTTGGACCTGTGAAATTACCTCGCTATATCAGGTACCTCGTTTTTACAGAGCTCGTTATGAAGAGGTTCCACTGTACAATAAAAACTAAAAAGTCTACTCCCGACCTTGTGTTTCCTTGAAAATGAACCAAAAGAATTGAATGAGCGCTCGGATTTAAAAAGCAAGTAACTTTATCCTGCATTCAATGATCTGGGGGGTGTTTTACAAAGATCCTGAGTTGAACTTAACTCTAAGTTGGACTTGAAAATTATGGAAAGCCGTTTGTTTCTTTACAAATTTTTGTAAAAGTTCTTTTAAAAGGCATAAAATCTTGATTAAAATCATGAATATTTTCTACTATCAAGAGGATTTTATGTTATTGGCATAACATTTATGAAAAGTCTGAAATACTTGCATATTTGCTTTTGAATATATTTTATTCCAAGGCTACAAATGGCTTACCATAATTTGTAAATTGAGTTCAACTTAGGATCTTTGTGAAACACCCCCCTAATGGGGGCAATCAAATATGTCTGTGTACACCACTAAAGAGAGACAGAAAATTGGTCCATATATGCAGTTGGTTCTGGATATACAGGTGGTCATTATACCCAGGTTCCATAACATTTAGAATGCTTCCAAATCCAAGGAAGTCAAGAAAAGTAATCTTTATAAATAAACAAATTAAATGAAGTTTCATGTTGGGTGTAGGTGGTCTTTACATACAGTTGGTCACGAAAACAGGTTTGACTGTTTTCCTTTGTAATTACATGACATTTTCCTTTAAAGGTAAATGACAGTAGTGGGAAACACACACACAAAAATAAAATGTACGCTCTTATTACCAACCATGTGAAAGAATATAATTTTACTAATAAGGGATTATACAAATTTGGCCAGGAAATCGCCTACTAATTGATATATTTTCAAAATTATAAAACTGATTTGCTGCCAACGCGGAATCGTGCATACGAAAAGGCCTCGTGGTCTCGGGTATGTTGGCTTGCGGCCTGGACAGGTGCGAACGGGCGATGGATTTATAAATTTCACGGGCAGCCATTGGATTTCTTCTGATATTTCTGCATTTAACGATGATTAGGTTCGGATTTTACCGCACAAGCCCTTTTTAAATACTTATTCAACAATATTGATCAATTAGTTTGGCCAATATAGATGTTTTCGGTAACTTTCCCAAAACTGTTATTTGGCTTTAATGTATTTATTAGGTAATTATATTTTTTGTGTTTATCGTTATTCTTTATAGCAAAGAAAAGCAGAAAAGGACGAACACCAGCCAAGCCCCTCAAGGAGAAGGATCTGAACCGGGGAAGCGATGATGACGACGACGAGGATGAAGTGGAGGATGACGTCGGTGGTCGACACCGCAAACCAGACCCCCTCAACACCTCTCTGCCCGACCCTGGCTCCGCCCCTCGACTGAACAGGAAGGGGCGGAGGAGGGTCCCCGCTCCTATCCCCTTCTCCAGTGATGAGGACAGCGATGATGTGTTTGCCCCTCCTCCCAAACCCAAGGTAATTTTGAACAACCCCCTCGCCTAGTATTGAATACAACATCTTCATTCTGAGCCTTACATAATAATAATAATAATAATACAAACCTTTGTATAGCGCAGCTACTATAGATATATACTCTACTGCGCTTATAAAAAGCTCCTTTTAAGTGAACAAAAACAAACAAAACCAGAACGTACAGACAAAAAATCTTATGGAAAGGCCTGCTTAAAGAAATGAGTTTTTAACATAGACTTAAATGTATCAACAGTTTCAATTTTTCTCAAATAAAATGGTAAGCTGTTCCACAGTTTCGGGGCGACACAAACAAATGCACGATCTCCCAAAGTTATCTTTGTTTTGGCAGAAAATTTGGGTAATTCCAAGAGCAGTGTATCACGCAAGCTTCTCAAATTTGTAAATGAGAATGTGATTGCAACGAAAGTAATTTAATTATATAACTTGGGGCTTGACCATGCATTGCTTTATACACAATCAACACAATTTTAAAAATAATACGTTGTCAGGCAACCAATGTAATGTTTTCAACAAAGGAGTGATATGACAAAACTTTGACGAGTTACATGAGATATCTTTATGATGATTAAAGTACAGTGATGCGAATCATTTATGATGATAATGATGATGAAGAAGATTATGCTGATAATGATAAGGATGATGAAGAAGATTATGCTGATAATGATAAGGATGATGATGATGATGATTAGGATGAGGATGAAGATGGTGATGAGGAGGAGGAGGATGAAGATGGTGATGGTGGTGGTGGCAGCGGCGGCGACAAAAACAAAGCTTACCCCACCAAGTAAGACCCCACCAGGAAATTCTACAGTTATCTGTTAGCTTTAACCCTAATAGGACTTCATGAGTTTTTTGATTGAAGTCTTGCGCAACTTTTGAGACCAAATTTGCAACGACCGGGTATACCATGCCAAAGTCACTTGACCTGTCGGCCAAAAAATCGCTAAATTTTGTTATTTCCTATGGAAATTGATTTTTTCCTAGAATACACAAAACCTTAATTATTTTTCATTCTATTTACAGGAATGATTTTTTTGGGGGGGCTAACAATGGTTGGACAGTGGTCAATAATTATTTCCATTGAGAAAAAAAAATATGGTAAGTCGAAAAAACAAAGAAATACATAAGAAATTCCAAAAACAAAGAAATACATAGGGGAAATTTAGGCTGTCAATATTTTTAATGGTGGAAAAGTGTTGATCAAGTTATAAAGAATATTCATGCACAAAATTAACATATTCTGAGCAATATTTAGTGATTTATAGACAAAAAGAGGATTTCTGCATAAATTTGCATATAATTAAATAATATTAATTAGAAATTAATTGTAAAAAAACAATGCAATCTTGTAGATTATGTCGCAAGCTATCTGTGTGCCAACTTTTGTGGCGGGACGCGTGTTGGTCGGCCGAGATCTCAGGGGGGAATCCGCCCCCCACCCCTGGCTATAGCATAACTAAAATAACTGATATGGATATAATAAACTATTTAGTATATCTAAATATTATGTTATTCTCCTTTTTTTTCTTCCTTTAACTGCTGAAACTAAATGTACTTGACCTAGATGATGATGGAAAGCATGAAGTTAGAATAATCGTTAACCGCTCAAATACACCTGGCAGGAAATCCTCCAGTAATCCGATATTTGTGACCCGCTATAGCAAAACCCGGCACTTGTCGGTAATTCATGTTTTGAAGAAATGGGCATTTTAAAGGTGCACCTGTAAAGTGTCAGATATTGCCCAAAATGACATTTGAGACTTCAATCCTGTACCAAAATCATTGTAAGATATATCCGAATGATGTGTGAAAGTTTCATTGAAAAAGAACACTGCTTTCCTGGTTAAAAAAGCGAAAATATGCGTTAGCTTTTACAACGGACGTTTATGAGGTTTATAACTGTTAATTAATGCTTTTGAGCTGAATGAAAGATATCGTCATACTAAAGGGGGATTTGAAAAAATCTAACCCTATTTTATTCTTCTCTTACCATAAGCTAAACAACACGGTAGAAGAGAAATGAGGAAGCTCCAAGTAATTTTCATGGAGCTAGACACTTTACAGTTCACACAATGCGTGTAAAATTGAAACAATCATAACTTCGCCAATTATTGACCAATTAGTTAGAACAAAGCATCAAATGAAAGCTTGTGATGAGGCCTTTCTAATGGTATGAAAATCTACATTTTGATTTTTACCGACAAGTGCCAGGTTTTGCTATAGCCGGTCACATTTAACTCCAACCGTAGAATTTATCATTAATTTCTCTTGCCCATTTCTATCGGTTTTGTGAATTTGTTTCTCTTCTTCCCTCTTTATTACCACAGGCATAGATTTGCAGATTTGCAAATTTTTGTTCAGTTGATATGATCTACTTTATCTGGATATGATATTGATTCCTCTTTATCTTTCTGTTCTTACAGTTGAAGATGGAAGACCTAGATGATGATGATGGTGAAGAGGATGGGGAAAACATTAACCCCACCAAGACACCTGGCAATAAATCGTCAAGCACATACAGGAAAACTCCTGGAAATACCCCTGTTATAGATATAGTTTACTTTATCTGGATATGATATTGATCCCTCTTTATCTTTCTGTTTCTCCTTCTTACAGTTGAAGATGGAAGACCTAGATGATGGTGATGATAGTGGAGAGGATGGGGAAAACATTAACCCCACCAAAACACCTGACAAGAAATCATCCAGCGCATACAGGAAAACTCCTGGAAATACCCCTGTTATAGATATAGTTTACTTTATCTGGATATGATATTGATCCCTCTTTATCTTTCTCTTTCTCCTTTTTACAGTTGAAGATGGAAGACCTAGATGATGATGGTGAAGAGGATGGGGAAAACATTAACCCCACCAAAACACCTGGCAAGAAATCGTCAAGCGCATCCGGAAAAACACCTGGAAGGAAACGTAGGCAACAAGTGAAGACCTAGAAATATCCTGTCATATAAAATCTTTTTTTTTAAATTTGTATTTGCATTCATTTTGAGAAATCTGTATTTGTTTTTAGAAACTTTGTATAATATCGCACCCATGTATAATACCACGCTGTAATTGATTTTCTTACCAATAATTGCAAGGAAATACTTCTTTTTGAGAGTTGTATTTGCTTTTGAAACTTTGTATAAAATATCACACTCTTGTATAATACCACTTCATATTTGATTTGACTTATCAACAATTGCAAGGAAACACTTAATTTTGAAAACTGTATAATTTGTTTTTGAAACTTTGAATATGAATATATCACATCCGTGTATAATACAACACTGTATTTGATTGCCTTACCCAGATTGGCAAGGGAATACTTCTGTTTGCTTTTGTAACTTTGTATAATATTGCACACTTGTATAATACCATACTGTATCTGATTGACTTTTTAAGAATCGCAAAAAACAACTTTGAAGGAAAAAACAACTTTGAAGGAAATGTATATCACAACAAATCAAGACCTAAAATTGATCTCTTTTATATGTTAGATAAAATTTGAGTTGATTTTGAGGATTGTACATTTCCCATCAAAAGAAAACACGTCTAGTTGGAGCCCTGAAAATTCAAAATCGTATCATAACATGTCATTTAGACTGTTTTATTATGCAAGTAGTATAACAAGATGTACTTTTTATCAGAAGTCATTGTAATATTCATGAATCTAAATCCTCTTGTTCAACTGTGAAATTCACTTTGGAATGAGACGTAAACAGGAAGCTCTAAAAAGATATCTGTAATCTAGTTGCATGTCGTGTGAGATTTGTTTTTGTATTGTGAGTAGAGTTTGATAGCATACTTCACATCAACACACCAGACGTTAAAATCTTATCATTACATGTCATTTAGACTGTTTTATACAAGATGTACTTTTTATCAGAAGTCATTGTAATATTCATGAATCTAAATCCTCTAGTTCAACTGGGAAATTCCCTTGGAATGAGACATAAACAGGTGAAGCTCTAAAAACGGTATCTGTAATCTAGTTGCTTGTCATTTGAGATTTGTGTTTGTCCTGTGAGTAGAGTTTGATAGCATACTTCACATCAACACACCAAAAGTAGGTTAAACATGTTTAAAGGGATCTACTAACTTTTATCTGAATTTACTAAACTCCCTTGCAACTCTAGTGGTTCTTTCATGCCTGATTGAGTTGTTTTCCCAACTGTTGTTTTCAAAATGTTATTGAGATATTCATGATGAAAAACAAAACAAATTAAATCCTGGGGAACGCTTACGTCTCTACTTGGGAGCGTTCTACTACTAATCCTCCAGCACAGAAGGGAAAATCCCTGTGCTCTCAAAACATCAACAACCCTCCTGTCTGTCATCAGAACTCCTAGAAATTCCCAATCTTTTTAGAGTTGATTCAACATTTTGTATATTCGAAAGAAAAAGATGTACGGCTTAGAAAGAAACTGTCACTTTTGTATTCATAATTTCATACCTCTGTGGTGTCATTCGAATTGGTACATTTTGTATATTCTCTTAATTGTTATGTAACCTCTATGGTGCATCCTTTTTCTTTTACGTGTGTAAATATTTAATTAAGAATTCTATCACAGTACAAACTTGTTTCGATGAATTGGTAACGGTATTGGAATCATGAGATATTTTAAATTTTCATTGTTGTACATACTCTTTTTCTTAATATTGAAAATTGTGCAAGTATTGTGTTTGAATAACAAACTTTTTTACATGTTCACAGAGAGAGAGGATTATACTATCCACTTTTACACTTTACATGCTGTTCTTCGGCTATTACCGGTATTCCGATGATCTTACTATTTGTATTACGCTTGCCTTAAATAGCAGCACCATGTTACATAATACAAGCTCCTACTGCAACTGCGATGAATTAGATGGTGATTTAAATTGACATTTATTTACAAAAAAAAATGTAATTGAAGGCAATACAGAACCCTGCTTGAGAAATGGATTACACATACTTTTTGTTAATAGAATTTTAATGTATATATGAAACCCTGAATTTACTGTATGTTCACAAACTAGACAACTTAGCTTAGATATTCTAATTGTTATGTTAGATGATAGGGGCTAAGTAAAGCAGCTCAAAGTCACTAATTATTCTTATCTGGGTAACAATATATTACTTACTAAGTTAACCTTAGTTAGCTACTACAGTGGAACCTCTTTATAACGAGGTACCTGATATAGCGAAGTAATTTCACAGGTCCAGGTTTTATGTATTTAGTTGTTTTTTTTAAGCCCTGATACAACAAGAAATGTGATACAGGGAAACCCCGTTATAACGAGGTACCGTTTATAACGAGGATAATCCTTTGGTCCCGATTGTTCCAATGGCATAATGCTCCGATTATAACGAGCTCGGTTATAGCGAGATTCCGGTTATAACGAGGTAAAATCGATAGTCCCGACTACCTCGCTATATCGGGGTTTCCCTGTATAAGGAGGTACCGGGTAAATTAAATGGCCCAAGTTGCTCGTTATAATGAGGTTTCACTGTCAAAAGAATCTCTTTTTCATATACTTAGCCATATCATCTGAAAATAGACCTAGAATTGAACTAGGTTAGTGTGGTTTTATGAATCTGGGCACCGGGCAAGGAATACACATGAATTAATTAAATTTTGTAAAAAAATGAACCAGCCTTTTACCTATTACTAGTATGTCAAGTGTGTACTGTATAGCACAAACAATATTACTATGTACAATAAACTGTAGTGCACAGAAAATGCAACTTGTGTTTTGGTAATTCTTCTTATTGTTGTATTATCTATTTTGCCAATTCTCTCTCATTTTATCTTTAAAGGGACTTAGTAACATTGTCCAAATCCTCAAAATAAAATTTTAATTCTAGCGGTTCCCTTATACCTTATTGTATTCGTATTAACAATAAAATCATGGGACAGGTTTCGGTTTTTCAATTTCCCTTTCGTTACAAAGATATGTATGATTGAAGTATTCAGATAAGAAAAACTCCGGGCGAGTTTTTCTTCCATGTACAAAGTGAGTGCAGAGAGTTACTGAATATCACTTTGCATTTTCGCTCATTACTTGGCCATACAATGCCCATTTGACTTGAAATTTTCACACAATACCCTGTGGACATATGAGATAACAACACTATACATTGCATCAACCATTCATCACTTTTTGCACATGCCAACAAAGTTACTAGATTTTTTATATTGTGATTTTATAAAAAAATGATGCATGCGTGCGTGTGTGTTTTTTTTATCAGTCTGTTGATTTGTTTACGTGTGTATTTATGTGGGGTTTTTAAAAACCTTTTCATGTGGCTGTGCTTCAGTGTATGTATGTTTATTTTGTTTTGTATTTCCTCGATGTGTTTGTTAATGTGTGTCTATGAGCATAATATGTTTATGATGATGTTTGTACATTGTGTATACCAGTATTTGACATTTGTGTTTTACGGGCAAGTGTGTTTATATGGGGGGGGGGGGGGGGGGGGGGAATATCATTTTCCCACGACCTGGTTAACGATGCACATGTTAATTTTGAGATAAAATATTTTTCAAAAATAAATCGAATTAACGATGTTAACCTGATGTTAACCTGATGTTAACGATGTTAATCAGATTTTGTTCAATAAAACCATTTCAATTCAAAAAACTAAATGGCACATTTTTAAATTGAACAATGATATGCTATTGGTCCGTAGTGGTAAATTGAAAAGCACACAGACTGCAGGTCTAAACCCAACACAAAAAGTAAGCCCCCCCCCCCCCCCCCCAAACAATTTATCATAACTTAGTAATCAAGAAGTTCTTTTAACAATTCTGTTTGGAATATATATTTCTACAGTTATAATATTCATTTTGTGTGAAAACAGAGATATATATAGTCTTCATGGCTGAATGAGCACATTTATTGTGCAATTTGCAATTTCTAAATTCTCAAAAAAAAATGAAGTAATGATACTTTGCACCTAGCGCATGCTTTTCAACGCGCAACCAATCGGACAATTACCCGTCATTAATACGGCTTGTCAGTAAATGTTTTGGCTGAAAAACTTTATTTCTCCATTAAATTACTGAAATTCTCGCGCTCGTCGGATCGACGTGGGATAAGGTGAATATTGTGATGATGATGATGATGATGATGGGGATGATGAAGATGATGATGATGATGATGATGATGATGATGATGATGATGATGATGATGATAATGATGAAATCACTGTCGTACTGGTGTACTGGCGTACCAAAAAAAGATTTAACTTCATGTCAAGTCAGATTTTCTTCCTAAGTATATGCACAAGATTGCATAATTTCAAGCATTGCAAAAGCACCCTTACCGTGCACTGCGTACCCATCTACCATCACACCCTCCCCCTTACCCTTCTCTTTGTTTATGTATCATACATAATGTGGCTTTTGATGCACTGTTTGAACTGTCACTTTGCGAATATTATTTTTGGGGGTGCATATTTGTTTTTCTTCATGAAACAAATAACCTCTTTTTCCGGTCGGTAGAATTATTACGTACTTACCCACAATATAGTATATGTCGTCAAGTCAGAATGTCCTTCCTAGGTATGCATCAGATTACGCAGTTTCAAGTCCAAAAATGCAAAAGCTCCCTACCGTGGAAGGGGGACACCCCCGTCCCACACCCTCTCCCCGCTCAGTCGTTTCGCTCCCTCGCAATATCCGGTGGCGATGCTGATTTGGTTTAGCCCCCAAAAGTTTGGGCTCATTACGCCACTGGATGAGATGCAAAGCAAATCGACGATTAGCTCCATTCATAAATGATAATTATGTTTACTGGAAATGTAGTCTCCCCCCCCCCCCCCCCCCCCCCCACCCCAACCCCCCACCCTTTACCAGTTTTAACGGGTCTAGATAGATAGATACTTGATACTTGATGCGATAATCCCTTTGGCAGCTCACACAGGAAGCTATACTGGGATGAAGTGTTGTGTGCCATATGGAGGTGCCATGGTGTATAAATACAATTTCCCTCATATTTACAATATTACAGGGAGTGAATGGTGCAAGTAAAAACATGGGTCCATTTAAAGTAGATGTGACCCAGGAGGAGGCTGCATTGTTCTGATGACTGGTAATGCAGCCCCTCTAAATGCAGCCAGGCCGTTGATGTGGACCACTGGTTGTGGCAGTTGGTTCCAGATACGTATGGTTCTTGGGAGTATTTGTAGGAATCTATTGTAGCTCTTGGTACTGCATACTTCAGGTCATGGTCATGTCTTCCGTGATAATTCGCTCGACTGACTGCTGGAGGGAATGGTATCCTGACAAGTTGGTTGTGTATCTTATAGAAAAGAGTACACTGATTGACAAGTCGGCGGTTGTGTAGGCTGTCCCATCCAAGTGTAGATACCAGGACTGAAGATGATGATATTCTTCTGTAGTCACAGAGGGCAAAGCGAGCCGCTGATTTCTGTACTTGCTCAAGTGCATTTACGACTGTGACTGTGTGAGGGTTCCATGCTTCAGAACCATACTCTAGTTGAGGTCGAACTAGTGCAGTATACGCTCTGGTCTTCACTTCCTTGGAGCAAGGGGATAAGGTTCTGCGGATAAGTCCTAGGGTACGACTTGCTTTATGCCTGATTGCTTGGCAGTGCTTATTCCATCGAAGATCAGCACTTGTATTCGGTGACCCTTGGTATTGTACCGTTGTTGAGTTTGTATTGTTGAGATCAGGGGCGTAGACAACGGGGGGGATGAGGGGGATGCATCCCCCCCACCTCACAAGGTGGGGGGGATGACATGTACAATCATCCCCCCCCCCAGGTTTTAGCGAAGGATATATTTTTTTGTGTGTGTATCTGTATATGAGTGGGAAAGAAAACATAAGTTGTATGAGCTAAGACTTGTTAATTCTAACGTTTAAAAAGGCAATTTATACATCCATTTTCAATTTTCGCTGCGCGCTTCGCGCGCGAACAGATTATCTCAGTTTGTTGTGTAACTTGCGTATGGTCTTGGGTGAGTATTTTTTTCTGTATACCGGGCCACGTAGTTCCAGTGTTGGCTGGCATTGCTCTGGCTGCTTGTGTGACATGCACCAAATTGCACCATTTCAAGTATATATATAAATGCAAAATCTTCTCCGTGGGAAGGGGATACCCCCTCCCAAACCCTCGGCAGCTTCGCCCCCCGGGACTCATTCTTGGCAATATGCTAAGTTGTTGGATCATTATTGTGGCATGTGGTGATGTTGGAACTGTGTATGACGCTAAATATAAATTTAAATACAATATTTGTGTTTGTGTTGGGGTGCATATTCATTAGTGTGTCAATTATTTGTTTTCTTCGTGAACATATATATTCAAAATTTCTGGTCAATCAAATCATAACACGCTTTCCGAGATACAGTCAATGTTAAGCCCGAATTTCCTATCTAGGTAAGCACCAGATTGCACAATTTCAAGTCCAAAAATGCAAAAGCTCCCTACCGTGGGAGGGGGGGATACCCCCCTCCCACACCCTCCCCCCCGCTCAGTCTCTTCGCTCCCTCGGGCTTGGTCGCTTCGCTCCTTGCAATGTCTCACTCTCACATCTGGCTCAAAGTTGGCAGCACTGTGAGTGTGGTTGGGCATGAGCCCCTACACACATAACATCGTGAGCCCCCATAGGTTTTGCCCCCCACCCCCAAATCCAAAACTTCTTCCGGCACGCCTGGTCACGACCATCTAAACATCTACACCCCCCCCCCCCCCCTCCCCCCACTGAGAGGACTTTCAAGCAATTGTCTTGGTCTCGAAATATTTCGGCAGGTGGTCTCGGCCGCGAACAAATTGGTCTTGGTCCGGTGAACGGCAAATCATCCCCCCCAGGTGTCAGAACCTGTCTACGCCACTGGTTGAGATAGATATATAGATAGATAGATAAATAGATAGATAGATAGATAGATAGATAGATAGATAGATAGATAGATAGATAGATAGATAGATAGATAGATAGATAGATAGATAGATAGATCGGGTTTTTTGTATCGAACACATACAATAAACAAGCCTGTTAGTCCGAAGACTAAAGTGCCTTGTGCACAACAAAAATATATAAACAAACATGCATAAGTATATTACAACGCAAAATACAAATATTACTTAACATCAAAATACAACATATGCCAGAACAAATTAAAACAAAAAAGCTATGGTGGCATACAAAGAAATTAGTATTATTATTATTATTATAATATGACGCCATGGCGGCATATAACAAATTATGATTAAAGGATATTAAATCCCACTATTCATTTTATTTTATATTATATTCTTAACATAAATTAAATTGATCGTATTCAATAACAAATAGATCTAATAATTAAATGTGATATTAAAAAAGTACATTAATATGAAGTATCTTCAATTGTGAGCTGCAAAGGTATAGCGTTTATTTTTGTGCATAAATGTAGTAAAATTATGTTATTGAAAAAAAAAAAGGTATCGCGATATTCATAGCGGTGCCATTGTATTTCATATTTTTTGAAAATGAATTATAAAGAGAAATAAAATTGGCAACAAAAGTCACCTTTGACTGATTGCCATTAAATCATAACAACTGATACATAAAGAATAAAGAAGGTGAATGTGATACTTGATTAGAATAACTTTTCAATAGAGAGATCATCAAAAACAATTTTAAATCCATTTTGGTATATTTTGTAAAAATGTGAAGGTATTATTACACATATAAGTTGGCCCCCAATATTTATTCCAATCGGATATATTTGTGGTTATTACAGCTGTGTCTGAACCGATTTTGATCAAACAAACTTGATTCTGTAATTAAAATTATGTGCTCTTTCAAATTGTACACTTATTTTTTCATTACCTCACAAAATGACAAACAAACATTTTCTCGAAGCGCCTTCTAAACCCTAAACTGAAGTATCCCTTTAACATGACTACATTTCATATTGTAATATCACGTTAATTTATACATGAATGGCCTGTCATAAACAGTTCACGTGGCAAAAAGGCTTCTAATCGCGTTCTCGTTATACTACACCTATAGTGGCATAATTTACCCCCCTGCATTGCCGCACGGCGCCTGTACATCGCTCCACTGACGGACTATGGTCTATAATAATTACGATTTACATGAGGTTTACATATTAACTATTTCCAACATGAGGAAACAAGTTGGATTGGCAAATGTTTAGAATGTGGTATATGTATATATCAAGTACGTTGCTTTGTGTTCATGTTTTAAACATAAACGTTCGATATAATATATATTGCGGACGTAGTGTGGCAAGATTGGTAGAGCGCGCGCTCTCCAATGAGTGGGATCCCGAGTTCGAATCCAGTGTAATTGTTTGTTACGTTTGTCCTTCAGCAAGACAATTTATCCACTATTGCTGCTCTCTACCCAGGTGTATTAATGGGTACCCGGAAGGATGGGAACGTGGTTCCTTAGCACTATGTGGGCCTGACAAGCGACTGGCTGCAATACTCCCCAGGGAGTGGAAATCGTGCATTTTGTGTGCAGGTATGATTGAAGTGTGTATCCGTTGACTGGGGTAATAATAATAGCGCTTAGAGGGCTTATTGCAATTTGCGCTCTATAAATATATGTTATCATCTTATATATAATTGTGTTTTAGAAAAAATACATACATGCCTGTATAATTATAGAGAAATGCACTATAATAACAACATGACTAAGCGCCAGGAGTTGTTAGATAATTATTCGACGTACACTGTTGCCCATAAAGTTGGAATAAATTATTTTTACAACTTTGACTTACTTGACTTATGCCGTCCACACCATCGCCTGGATGTGTGGTGGCTTCTGTTTCACAATGGCTTGCCACAACTTCCTGTCTTCGGTCAATCTGTTGGCGTGAGTTAGAGAATTTTATGCGTCTAGTAACACAGTCCTCTTTTACACAATCTGTCCACTTTTTGGCTGGTCTTCCTCTTGGTCTGTTCCCATGTATTCTACCGTTGAGAGAGTATTTGTGGATATCTTTGGGGGTTCATTCGATTGACATGTCCAAAGTATTTCAATATTTTGGTAGTGACTTTATCTTTGATTGTTTCTTCCATATTTACATGATTTAGGTTGTTCCGAATGAATGTGTTCCTGAGCCTGTCAAGTCTAGTTACTACCACGATTCTCCTGAGGCATGTCAGCTCAAAAGTATGTAGTCTATTGGCATCAATCTTTTTGAGGGTCCAAGATGGCCAGGTTTCAGCACCGTAGAGGAGGATGGATAGTACAAGGACTACAAGTACTTTATAAAGTTCTACTTTCGTTGTGCAGCGTATGTCCTTTGATGACCAGATTTGGTTAAGGGCCTGGAATGCTCCAATTGCCTTTCCCAATGCGGTTTTGAACCTCTTCTAAACATGATCCTGTTTGTGAGATTGTCCCTCCCAAGTAGGTGAACTTCTCGGCTTGTTTCAGTTTTTCTCCATTTTATACTGATGTCAATAAGATGTGGTTGCTTGCTAATTACTTGCGCTTCAGTTTGTGTTGATGTTGAGTTTTCTGGCCAAAGTTTGAGCTATTTCTGTTGACTTCATCTACTAGAGCTTGTAGATTTCTCTCAGTGTCTGCAAGCAAGACGATATCGTCTGCAAATCTTAAATAGTTGATTCTGTATCCCTGGATCTCTACTCCGATCGTCGTGTCATAGGTGGAATAGAGCATCACAACTTCTAGAAGGATATTGAAAAGTTGAGGGGATAGTTACACATCCTTGCCGTACCCCTACTGATGATTGGAACCAATCTGTTAATTCGACATTCACTCGTACAGCACTGCTGGATTGTTTGGATAGCGCTTGAAGGAGGCTAATGTATTTGGAAGAGTGTCCACAAATTCCATTGCTTTCCAGAGCCCCTTCTTGTCATACTGAGTCGAAGTTAAAATGCAACTTTATACGAAGTTAAATGCGTCACTGTGAATTAAGCATGATATGTGTGGTGTATATGACCAAAATACTTTATTGATCAAGTTCTTAAAATCATATCACAATTTGTCCATCGCAAAGTGTATAGTGAGGGTAAAACAAAGAAGGGGCAAAACACCAGGGGGTGTTTCACAAAGATTCTAAGTTGAACTTAACTCTAAGCTGGACCTAACTATTATGGAAAGCCATTTGTAGCCTGGGATTAAAATATATTCAACAGCGAGAATGATAGGTTTTTTATAATTTCATAAATTCAACGTCAAGAGCATGACATCTCCTTGATGATAGAAATGTTTTATAATGATTAGAAGCAACATTTTTATACCTTTTACAAGAACTGTTTTTCAAAGAAACTAACAGCTTTCCATACGTTTTAAGTCCAACTTAGAGTTTAGTTCAACTTAGGAATCTCTTTGAAACACCCCCAGCAGTATTACATTTGAGTGATTTTGATACCATTTGCAACTTTGGTCAGCATATGGTCAGCATAAAAGTTGAATATTAGCGAATCATTTTGCATGAAATTGTTTGATATTACTCCTTCAAAATGTCACTGATATCGAATATGACCCCCTGACCCCTGATTGGGCCACCCCTAACACGGGTTAGTGCTTAACACGTCGCAGGATGCTATCATGAAGCTTGTTGACGCTGTCAAAGGGCTGCTCGTCCCACTCTTTGGTCAGAGCCTGAGATCAATCTCGTTGAGTATATGAGTAGGGGTTATATCTGTCAGGCATTCCAGGCATGCTCGATATGGTTCGTATCAACCTTAACCAGGTCATGGTCATGCACCCCCTTCTCAGCAGCTGGCCTCTGTGACATAGCGTTGTCGTCTTGCAGCCGGAAATGGTTTCCGTCGGACCTTCTTGCGTGTGGGAGGCAGTAGTTTACCAGAATGTACCGGTGCACGAGTGCGTCGACGTTTTGGCATAGTGAATACATGCCCATTCTAGTCGTTGCGTGAATGCAATAATCGTGGAGATTGTCGCCACGTGATCGACGAATCATTTGTAATCCATCTGTTTGGTCAATGATGTACTGGCTCCATTGAGAGGATATGCCACTAGTGTCCCAAGCTGCAATCTTCTGCACCCCCTAGTCCAGCTACGTCCGGCGACTCTGTGTTGAATGGTTAGGAGTGGACACTTGGTAGTTCGTCTTCCTCGATGACCATGTTAGATCAATCTCCGCTTTACAGTTTGACGGAAGAGGTTGATTCCATAGTGACTTCTCCACAGACGGCGAATGCTCCTTTTTGGTATTTTCCGGTTCTTACGGCACAGGTTTTACCGGTTTGCGATCATCTATCCTGGTGGTCTATCGTAGTCGTCGTCCTAGAGATTTCCATGGCCTAAATTGACCCTCCCCTCGATGACGTTTGAGGATTGTACATAATGTGCTATGCGTTGTCCCAACGAAATAAGCGACATTGATTGTGGATACCCCTTCCTGGTGGAGCACAAACATCCCTTGGCTTATAGCCAATGGCGTTAGAGAGCCTCTGTGCCAATTTTTGTTGGAATATGTACAGTCAACTCTGATAAAATGTGCCATAACGATTACTTATTGGACATACGCCTTGGAGAAGAAAAGTGATCAATCATCATAGGACTTGCCTTTCATAAATAAAAATGTATGGTAGAATGACACATCGGCTTGTAAATGGATTGTAGACCAAATATACCAGATTGATAGGAGACCAAAATGGCTTATTGACAAGATGTATGGTAGACCAAATGGAATGTAGACCAAATTGGTTGTAGACCTAATGGGTTGCAGACCAAATGGATTGTATAACCAAATGGTGTGTAGATAAAGTATACCAAATGGTGTGTAGATAAAATGGGTTGTAGACCAAATGGATTGTAGACCAATCAAATAAGACCAAATAAGTGCCCCCCCCCCCCCCCCCCCAATCATTCGCGCGAATTGAAAGCGAATTAATCGACGAATTCGGAGTCCGAACGGGGTCCGAACTGGACACCGACAAGAGACTGACAATTCGGATACAAGACCAACACCAAACTTACAGCACCCGAACGTCCCCGAATTGTTCGGTCTGTTGTCGGTTTCTGTTCGGCTTGGCGGTGTGAGACTAGAATATATAAGATCCCTATAAAATAGCAAGCTGATATAACAATGTATTGGGTTGCAATCATGACATTTGTATGAGTGTGTTTTTTTTTTCATGACTCCTCATTTAACATGCCTAAGGCTTATACACAAAGCATACAGTATGCAGGTATGTGAATTGAAATTAATTTGTGGTTTATGTTCGTTGTATTATGTCCATAATGTTGTTCCTTTCCATTTCCACTGCAGGATGATCTTGATTCCGTAAACAATGGTAAACTTGATCCTGGTTGACAACCTATTTCGTTCCCTCACCTTTCATGCATGCAAGATTAGCAAGATGGCTGCGGCGTCCATTGATGGCAAGAGGTATGTCGGTGTTCACAGTAATGCGAGCATTTCATTCAAATCCCTTCTGTGAGCATGGTGAATGATACAGTCAAACATGCTAATGCGACCACCTGTCTATAGCGACCACCTGCTCATAACGACCGCTCTCTGGTCCCCCCTAAAAAAATCATGTGTTAAGCGACCTGCGTAATGCGACCACCTGCCTAACACGACCAGCGACCACCCTATTTGGGTCCCGACGCACATATACATCTGTGTATAGCGACCACAAAATTAGCGCTTGAGCGACCAAGGCATCAACTCGGTCGCCTCTGGTCACTCAAGGCTCCAATTCTGAGCATGTCAATGCATAAAACAAACTTTTAAAATAAAAATGAACTTCAGACAGCTTATAGATTGACTTTGGCTGGTCACCCAGCCACACATTTCGATTCAAGTATTTCAGTCTCTAATATATGGGATAGAATGCCATTCCAGGGTCGTCATTACCTCGAATATAAGGAATTCGGCATATTTTCATAGATATTTTTCAAATGTAGTTTCAGTACCGCCCCGGGAGCATAAATAATGATAATTATATGTGCACAAAAGAGTGAACATTTGTTGAAACAATTATTAGTATCATAAAATCGCGTCCTTCTATGATGTTTGAACAGCGAGTATTAATTACATTAGAATAACAGATATCTTTCTATTATATTATCAAGGGAATTATCACGTTGACGTGGTTTGGCAAAATAGTCTCGTTGGCACTTAACCAATTCAGGACTTGACCAGAAAATACTCGGGCTTGGATCAATGTAAAATACATGTTATATCAACATCAATCAGTTCTGAACGGGTAATTCGGGTTAAGAGTATTGTACGATTGTAATAGTTAGGAATGTGGTAGGAGTCTATGAGCCCTTTTACACACGAGAAAATTCGTGATTGCAACCACTATTGGAATCAATCTTCACTCCAATAACGGTATTTTTGACCGTGTGAACACAAACTAGAATCACGAATCGCGAATTTATAATCGTTGTCCAGAGGTGTTTTCTAATCATGATTCACTCAAATCACAGTGCGAATCGGTAGTATGAACGGCTTGACCTCCAAAACACGATTTGGGAGGCGGAGCTTACGTGACCTTACATGCACTTCCACCGATAAACCGCGCTCTAATCGCTTCGAGTGCAGTGCATGTAGTCAGGGGCGTAGACAACGGGGGGGGGGGGGGGGGGGGGGGGGGATGAGGGGGATGCATCCCCCACCTCACAAGGTGGGGAGGATGACATGTACAATCATCCCCCCAGGTTTTAGGGAAGGATATTTTTGTTTCGTGTGTAGCTGTATACGAGTGGGAAAGAAAACATATTAGTTGTATGAGCTAAGACTTGTTAATTCTAACGTTAAAAAGGTAATTTATACATCAACTTTCAATTTTCGCTGCGCGCTTTGCGCGCGAACAGATTATCTCAGTTTGTTGTGTAACTTGCGTATGGTCAGGGGTGAGAATTTTTTTAATATATACCGGGCCACGTAGTTCCAGTGTAGGCTGGCATTGCTCTGGCTCCTTGTGTGACGTGCACCAATTGCACCATTTCAAGTATATATATAAATGCAAAATCTTCTCCGTGGGAGGGGGATACTCCCTTCCAAACCCTCCCTATTTGGCCCTGCCCCAGCCCTCGGTAGCTTCGCCCCTCGGGACTCATTCTTGGCAATAGGCTAAGTTGTTTGATAATACATAATGTGGCATATGGTGATGTTGGAACTGTGTATGATGCTAAATATAAATACAATTTTTGTGTTGGGGTGCGTATGTGTCAATTATTTCTTTTCTTCGTGAAAATATGTTTAAAATTTCTGGTCGATCAAATCATGACACGCTTTCCCAGATACAGTCAATGTTAAGCCCGAATTTCCTATCTAGGTAAGCACCAGAATGCACAAAGTCAAAAAAATGCAAAAATCTCCCTAGCGTGGGAGTGGGGACACCCCCCCCCCCCCCTCCCACACCCTCCCCCCGCTCAGTCACTCCGCTCCCTGTATTGAGGTGCATATTTATTAGTGTGTCAATTATTTGTTTTATCGTGAAAATATATTTAAAATTTCTGGTCGATCAAATCATAACACGCTTTCCCAGATACAGTCAATGTTAAGCCCGAATTTCCTATCTAGGTAAGCACCAGAATGCACAATTTCAAGTCCAAAAATGCAAAATCTCTCTAGCGTGGGAGGACACCCCCTCTCACACCCTCCCCCCGCTCAGTCACTTCGCTCCCTCGGGCTTGGTCGCTTCGATCCTTGCAATGTCTCACTCTCACATCTGGCTCAAAGTTGGCAGCACTGTGAGTGTGGTTGGGCATGAGCCCCTATATACACACACAAAATCCTGAGCCCCCATAGGTTTTGCCCCCTCCCCCCCCCCCCCCCAAAAAAAAAAAAAAATCCAAAACTGCTTTCGGCCCGCCTGGTCACGACCATCTTCACATCTATCCCCCCCCCCCCCCCCCCCCACTGAGAGGACTTTCAAGCAATTGTCTTGGTCTCGAAAAAAAAAATGGTCTTGGTCCGGTGAACGGCAAATCATCCCCCCCCCCCCCAGGTGTAAGAACCTGTCTACGCCACTGCATGTAGTGTAATACATTAAAGATGGCGCTCAGTTTGATTGACAGGTACACATAAACACGTCTCCTGAAACGCGATTTTAGTAACCAAAACCTGCACCAAACATTACAAACTTAATAGTTATAACTCAACCATGCTCGAAAGGTATAACAACATTACAAACGACTAAGTAACAAGCCTGTTACAGTCAAACCTGTATATAGCGACCCCTCAAGGAACCGGCGAAAAGTGGTCGCTATAGACAGGTGGTCTCAACCTGTTCAGGACTGATTGATGTTGATATAACATGTATTTTACATTGACCCAAGCCAGAGTATTTTCTGGTCAAACCCTGAATTGGTTAAGTGTCAACGAGACTATTTTGCCAAACCAAGTCGACGTGATAACCTTGATGATAAAATAGAAAGATAACTATTATTCTAAAGCCCGGCGCAGACAGAGCCGACTCGACCCGATCCGACTGGTTTTCAGTCAGGCTATAGAGTCTGTTTCGCTCAGTCGGAGCCGATTCAACATGTCTAATCGACCTCGAATGACCTCCGACTGACTCTTGACTGGCAGAACCGGAGTCCCGAGGCAACACATACTCAGTTAATCAGGCTGAAAACCAGTCGGATCGGGTCGAGTCGGCTCTGTCTGCACCGGGCTTAATGTAATTAATACTCAGTAAATAGTACTCCGCGCAAATACTGGCTGTTCAAACAGAAGGACGCGATTTTATGATACTAATAATTGTTTCAATAAATGTTCACTCTTCTGTGCACATATAATTATCATTATTTATGCTCCCGGGGCGGTATACTGAAACTACGTTTGAAAAATATCTATGAAAATATGTCGAATTCCTTATACTCGAGGTAAAGATGACCCTGGAATATTCTATCCATATATTAGAGACTGAAATACTTGAATCGAAATGTGATAGCTGGGTGACCAGCCAAAGTCAATCTATAAGCTGTCTGAAGTTCATTTTCATTTTAAAAGTTTGTTTTATGCATTGACATGCTCAGAATTGGAGCTTTGAGTGACCAGAGGCGACCGAGTTGATGCCATGGTCGCTCAAGCGCTAATTTTGTGGTCGCTATACACAGATGTATATGTGCGTCGGGACCCAAATAGGGTGGTCGCTGGTCGGGTTAGGCAGGTGGTCGCATTACGCAGGTCGCTTAACACATGATTTTTTAGGGGGGACATGCAGAGAGCGGTCGTTATGAGCAGGTGGTCGCTATATACAGGTGGTCGCATTAGCAGGTTTGACTGTATCATTCAAAAAGAGCGTTAAAACACCAGAGGGCGCTCTCTAAAAACGCATTGGTCTCAACTATTTTTTATTAAAAAAATTGTGCATGTGATGTTTTGTTGAAGTAATGTATTTATTCATCTTTATATCATTCAAACAACACATATAAATACAGAAGTTACATGATAATTAAAACCCAGGACAGGGGCTTAAAGCGAAACAAGTTCTGCCACCTGCAGGATAATGACTTACAAACACAAAATACAAGACATTATACATGAGAAAGCATAAGGTCATACTTATTACAAAATAATAGCAAAAATCGCTTACAGTTAAACAATTTTAAAATGATATTATACAGTTTATATAAAAGGCATATAGTATATAGCATATTTTTACAAAATGTAGTACACATTTGAAAAGTTTAAAATAGTGTCAGTAATTTGTTTATGTTTTTTTGTTTTTTTGCATAGATGGTTGGGCATTGTGAATGTTGTGTAATGGCAATACAAATATTAGGTGATTGGTTGTTTTTGAATGTCAGTGAACAATCAGGGGCCGCGGAAAGGTTTTGAAAGTGGGGGGGGGGGGGGGGCTGACCTCATTTGGGCTGTTATTATGAGTATTATTTTGTGCTTATGTATTTCTTTGTTTTAAGCCAAAAAAAGTGGGGGGCTGCAGCCCCCCCCCCCCCCCCCCCCCCAGCCCCTCCGGTTCCGCGGCCCCTGATAATGTGGGCGGGTTAAACCTAATAAGGTATTCATAAAGACGTCACTTCAAGTTTACCACAATAATTGCTTCATGCATAATAAATGCACAATTTAGTGTTTTCTTACAAATCCAATTCAATTTTCTATACAAAACATTCAATATTATATAATAATTATTATACCATAATGATTATTTATTTGACATAAGCTGTATATGGTATAATAATTATGAGTACTGAAAACAATATTCGTGAGTCATACAATTTGAGTCTATATACATTTAGACCAACGTAAGACTAATGAGACTATTAAAAATGAGTGGCTTTTAAAAAAGATCATTTTCTCAATTACAAAATAATATATAATAACATCATATAAACGTAAGAATAATTATGATGCTACTAAACTAGCGATTCTAATCGAATTTACATAAATGCCAGTATCATTCTATCA